>JWZT01003091.1:69326-86153 GCA_000827895.1 Thelohanellus kitauei | reverse complement strand
AGTAAAATACAAGGTTTTATGAAATTTGATGGTAATTTTAAATCATTTATATTTTTTAAGAATGATAGTTGGTAAAATGTAATTTTATATTAAAGTCGGGTATTGCGCTTGCAGTTGCTTGAAGTCTTACACTCGCGAATTTTGATACAATTGCGCAACCATAATTTGTACGAAATATTGTTCGATAATGCAGCCATTCATAATTTATGTATATAAATATACGCAATAGCTTATCCTAGATCTATAGCAATAATGGGCCACAATTTGAACTGCTGAGATAGAAAAGAGGGTTTTATTCATCGTCTCTTAAAAGGAAAATAAATCGAGAAAATGCTGCGAGACTAGAGATAGAGGGGTAGGTCGTTGAAAAATTATAATGCCTGAGTTGCCAAAGATGCAAAACTATATTGTCGTCAAGAAAATAAGGATTCTTTAAGTATTTCTATTCCAGAAATCGAGCCAGCTCCAAGATATTCATTGCAAACATTTTCCAAATAGTTTTTTATCGGATATTTTGTCAGTCAATATATGACTCGAAGAATACCTTGGATTTGAATGACAATACGGTAATTCATTAACACAATCGCTCTATAATTGTGTGTACTTCTTCGAATCAGATGTGCTATAAAAGATTATTAGTCAATGGGAAAGAGAAGTCAAGGTCAGGCATAAGAGTGTGAATCACTCAGAGAATTGCGTCCGTAAATCAAGTTCACGCCCTAAATAAAGAACTTATCCTGTTCACTTTAAACCCAAAAATTTATAAAAACATCAAAGGTACGTTGAAGCCCTCAAAGAGTCGCATCTTCATCCAATTATGTACATATAGAAAGATGATTTATTTCTTGGAAAAATACGATAATTTTTAGATGGCATCGTTGTCATTCCAGATATTCTGGTAGATTAGAATATCATTTTTTCATATATCAACGAATTATTAAACTTTTAATTTTGTTCAAATTTTCATAATAAAATTTGCGCGCGCATGCCGGAAAACACCAGTATCGGAATACCTAGAGTGGGCGTTGCAACAAAATTTTGTTGCAAAGGGGGTGGTAGGCCAGACAAGCTTGGGAACCTATGTTCTAGAGGGTCTGATATTCTATTCAGAACGCACATCAAAATACCAAAATAAGCCTTAATCAAGAACATTGCTTGTGACGTAGCCTCCGACACTCCTAAGGACCAAACTTTGAGGTCTCAGTAAATTGTAGCCTAAAGTTCTATAGCTAAATTCCTACCTCGATTATGCATAGCTCGCGAAATCATGGATTCATCGATTTGAACGATTTTCCATAGCCACCCAACGTTAGGTTTGGTGTAGATAGCTTCACTGAACAAATCTAATAGTTTTCGTGAACTTTACACTTATAAATGATTTAGTCATATTTGCCGATGTCGTTGGTGATATCGACAGAAATGAGGATATCTCGATTTGATCGTGGACTCACATACGGATGACCCAATGATATTTGATGATCGATATTTTAAAGTCCTCTACGAATGAACCTAATAATTAGTGACTCAGCTCAACACATCCTATTGTTTTTTTCTTATCGCAGCGGTTACAGACGACATTGATCTAATCATCAAGCTATATTTTGTTAAATATTCTAAAAATCCATATCTTATCTTAAATGTCTTTTATTTGATGTTATATACCATTTTTTAGGATTATTTTTCGCACAGTATCTCTTCTGGCAGAAATCCACAATGCCGTGAAAATCCAATAGAATTTATCACATCATGAACAATTTCAATGGAAATTTCGATATACATCACTAAGCATCACGTTTCGGGCATGTGCATACAAGTTACGTGAGGTAGTGTCTACCCATAATTTTTGACACTGAAAAAAGTAAAAAATACTATTTTTAGACATGTTTTATGATTAATATGCTTAGTCTGTCATCAAATAGTTACCTCGTTTACCATATATTAACAAGTAGAATCTATTTATTTAGAGGTTTAATATTATCAATGATCATTTGTCGGATACATTCTGTCTTCGAGCATAACTATAATAACAGAATAGGGTTTATATTCTGATTGTATCTATGAGCGTGAAGACATTATTAGGGTAATGCACACTGAGATGATTCGATTATCTTTTTGCTCTTCGCATTGACCTTAAATTGAAAATTGTAAGTAACAACAGTGAAAGAGTACTAATATATAATCTTATCTAATCTAGCGCATGTTTATATACAACGAAAAATCATTGACTCAACACATTTTATAACGACGATTCCTTCTGCCATGATGGTTTCATAATATTGTAGTGAGGGTATCTTTTTTATCTAGTTGACATCCTGAGATGTGGACTACCCATTTTCTCCGAGCAGTCTCAATATGTTTTAGGTTCATATATGATAATCGCATGAGTGTCTAGTTTCTAAATAGGATCCTTTTTGGAGATCTATTTCGTCTTGTATCAACAGTTCTCCATGTTATTTGGAATTTGATATATATGCTTTAATCTGACTTGAGTGATTTGTCTGAACGCTGTCTTGACTTCCAACATAATATGTAGGTTCTTATGTGTATATAAGTTTTGAAATCAAGGCTTACACCAAGACAATGTTTATTCTTGACCCACATCATCATCTCGTGGAAATTTGCGAAAGCTGCACCCTTTTTCATGTAAAAGCTATTGATAAAAAACATAATCTTGTTGTATATTATCAAAACTGAGTTTCACACTTTAAATTAGCATTCAGAGTTTGTGATCAAACATCTATTATTCAGGAGATTTTCCCGTTTATTTATTGATTGTATTTGTGTATCACAATAGTGGAGTGTATAATATTTTGTCTTTATCCGCAGCTGTAATTTTGTTGTTTTACTCTTTAATAGATCTCTCAGCCATGACGTTAGAACGTGTGTGGTATGGAGTTGTGAGGACATGTTTGATGCCTTGATCTTTAAAGAAGCGAGAAAATTTATCAGATTTAAATAGTGGACCGTTATCTGCCACCATAACTTTAAGAATGACAAACCTTAAAAGACACTTTTCTAAACGTGTTATGGCATTTAGAGATGTTGCTTGTCCAATAGAAACGTTTCAAACCCCTTGTAAACGCGTCAAAAATTAATTAAAACATCTAGATTCCTATACTGAGCAAAATAGAGGTACAAGCGATCCCATGGCTGGTAAGGTAAGAATGGGATGTGATCGGATCCGCAATATTTGGACCATTTCTTTTACAACTTTCCCAGCTTTTGACATGTCTTTCGATATCCTCACCCATTCAGGGGAACCATATCGTTTCCCACGCCTACCCTTTCATTGCTTCTATTCTTGGATTCCCTTTGTGCACATAGTCATTTAACTCTTGTCTGAATGCCGTTGGTATAATTATTAGATGGTTCCATACTTAAATTCCATCATCATGAGAAATATAAAAACATTTGTCATCGTAAGAGTGTAGACATTTATCGGCATCTATCCGATGTGGCCAACACATGTTAATATATTTTATAACTTTAGCCACAATGGGCATCATTATTGATATGGATGCGCAAAATATTTTCCTAAGATAAACTATTTTGTTCCTGAATTTATGCCAGTAACGAGATTCTCAAGATCTCCTTCTATTGCGTCATCGTTTGGCAATTTTGTCAACGTGTCTTCAAATATGTATTCCTCAGCTATCTTAAAAATGAATAGAGCATTCATAAAAGCTTAATAAATGCTAGCGTTGAGCTATTCGTTCTGAATTTGCTGTTGACAGCCCATTTCTATGACTCTGAAGTCTTTAGTAGCAGATTGTGGTATGAAAAAATTTTAAAAGTCCGACTATATATATATATATATATTGATCAAACATCTAAATGGCAAATATTTTTGATAGATCATTCTTTTTCCGTACCAGTGTAATTCCTTTCGCTTGAATTTAGTGTTTTGGAAGCACATAAAACGCGACCATTGCGAAATATTTTCTCCTTGTTGCATAAAAACGGCATCAACTTCTGTATTTGATGGATCGGTATAAATGTGGATATTCAATAATTCGTCGAAATGCGCCAACAAGCAAATAGAGGAAAGTCGTCATTTGATATCTTCATTAAACCTCACATGCCATTCATCGCAGATCAAGTTTGAGTTTTTTAATGTTACGTTATAGAGGGGTCAACACAGCTCATTTTATCGAGAAATGTAGCTAAATAAAAATGCGATTGCCGCTTACAACAATTTTAACTCATTTTGTTGATATGCTGTGGTAGTTGTTTAACGTGGCTTTTTTGTCAATTAGTGAGCTCATTCGATTTTTATTGATACGATGTCTTTAATATTCCATTTCATCCATAAAATTACTGCCACTTGTCTATCTTTGATATCACTTTACACTGTCTCAGTCTATTAAGAACATCTCCTAGATTATCTTCATGCATTTTATCGTCACGTCCTTTGACAAATATGTCGTCCAATTAAAAGGAGAATTTAAGTATCCTGCATAGAATGTTTGTCATTGTAGCTTGGAAGATTGATGGGGCTGAGGAGACTGAAAACACTTTTACGTTTGTAATGAAAGAATCTACGCGGCGTGTAGATAACTAATAAATTTGTTTACATCTCATTTACACCCAGTTGCAGGTATGCATCTTTTAGATCGATCACTGTAAATCTAAAACTAAATGAGATCTAATTTAATATTTCATCTATGGATGGAAGCTGGAAGAATGGTGAATTAATGTATTGATTGATTTACCTAAAAAATCAGCACATATTCCGACACCATCATCGTTTTTCTTCATCCATATAATGGAGGAGCCCATGAATATTCATCGGCCGTCGGATATATTCTCTCAAGGACACTCTCTGCCACTACCCTTGTTAATTTTTTCTCAAAAATCGTATTTGAATTTATCGGTGTAAGTTTCTAAACAATTAGTTTTACATAATTCTTGAGGATAATTTTTGCTATATGGTTTTTGATTCCTCGTGTATTTTGTTAAAACACATCTATGTCTTCGTTGAGTATGATACCTTCTGCATTCAAGGTGTTTATTCGTCGAAGTGAAAGAGTGATATTAACATTCCTATCCATTTCATGCCATTAATGAGAAAATCATAGATTTTTTGTTAAAATCACACAAAGATAACATGATGTGCTCCCAAACACTTTGATGACCTTTGTTGTAAGCCAAGATTGAATTGTTTGGAAGGTGTTTAGGCTTTTATGTATAAAGTATGAGCTAATAAGGGGTCAAACTTTGTTAAATATTTCCTCGCCTATGCATAAAACCTGTCAACCCGTATCCTCACTCATTGTAAATTTTCATCCATTTATAGTTACATTGGCTATGAAATCATCACTATGGGTGTTTATATGGTTAATTTTTTAAATGTTGAGCAAACTCAGAATAAAAAGAGAAATTATATTGATTATTACAATCCGAAAGTGTTTATTTTGGATTTCTTTTGACTCGCGTTTCCTGATTTCAAACAATTTCTTGCAAAATGCACTTGACCCTCACACACGAAAACTCAATATTTTGCAGTGGTATCTCCTTGATTTATATGTTTCAACATTCAACAACGCAAGCATTTCTTATCTGCATACAGAGAAAATCTTTGTCTTCTTTTTATCGTCCGTACTTCAAACTAACAGGACCTCATTTTGATAGCTTGTATCGTTCTGATCTTAAATCTTGGTGTACATCTTCTCGGCATTTGTCTTCGAATTGAACACAACCTCTGCCAGTCGAACAAAATCTTCAGGCTACGAGTCGTTAACTGAGAAAAGTTTTAGAAAATCTTGTTGAATAAACTTTTCATTTTCTATCGTCATAAATTGATTGCTTATTCGGAGCTCATGGGTTTAACCAAATTTGCAATACACAGCTCTCTCCCTTAGGGCTGATTCAAAATCCTTCAAAGATTGATCAGCTTGTCTGTAAATGTGTATGAACGTATATCCTTCATTATACTTCGTGGAAATGTTTGCGGTACTTTTTCGACATAGTATCAACCATATCCTATAAGTTAATTCGTTCGGTGTTTTACCAGATATACTCTACCTGACGAAACGGTTGTCTGACTCTCAGTGAGTTCATGAGATTGTTTTTATTGTAAGTGTTTTCCTGACTACACTCCAAGGCCATCCCTTTGATCGAACAGCTAACTCGAACTTCCTGTTAAAATTCCACTCGTGCTTATTCTCGTCGAACTGTTCGAAAGTAAAAGGTGTTGTTGGTGATGTTTTCCTCCATTTAATTCAAAAAACTTTCTCTCGTCTCCAATGTAAGTAACAACAGTAAAAGTGTAATGTCTTCTGATCTTATCTAATCTGGTGCCTGTCTATAGATAACGCAGGCTACATTCGGATAATGCCATAAATTTTTCGTTTTCAACAGATATGCTGAGTATTTTATGAATCGTCCAAAGTAATTTTTCAACTTTCGAAGTTTAAGCTTTTATTCATACATCTTCAAAGCTGAATCTATTCGATGACCAAAGCAATTCTTTTGACAAAGATTATGTGGTTGTCTCATAATTGATTAATCGCCAGTATTTTATCTAGAATAAAGAGTGGGCCAAAAGATAATATCAACAAACCATTCTAAATATTGCGATCGTTCTCCTAATCAAAGTGCTTTTATTCTCCCCAATTATAGACTTTAATAATTGATTATATCTGCGTACTGAAACTGGGGTGTTAATCTAAAAATATTTGTATCCTGCAAAACTTTGAACAATACTACCATCATTGTTTGAACTTATTTATATATACGCATTCATCATTTACTATTGAATGTAATTCCTATATTATAAAAGAATTATACACTGTGTTTTCATATAAAATAAATGTACCTGACAATTACAAATTTGTAGTTGATATTGCGCCAACGAGGTAGAATATCAAACTAATTTTGCAGCACACTCGTATGTATAATAGAAAGATAGAATATAGGCATTCTGCTTTATAGAGTTAAAATAGGTTTATACTTTTATCAGATCAAATGTGATCACTTCCAATTATCATCGATTATCTAAAGCCATAATCTATTTTACTGTCCTGTAGTATCGCTAAAACGCCATCATAATTCTGGTTAAATATTTTGTTTACTGCTTCAATGTATACTTTTTTATGATATGTCGCATTAATAATAACAGTTTCTGCAATTTCCATTATTGTCCGTCACTATTCATCGTGACCTCTTAAATCTAATAAGATTGTGCAATCAACATCACTAAACCCTTCGCAGATGAAAATCACATCAAGTCATGTTTTTCATTGGGGATGATGATGACCAATAACCTTTGAAAAGTTAGGAAAGCGAGAGATGTTTGAATTTGGCGTGCTCTTTTTCGATGCGATCCACCTCTAATCTTTCACAATGTAATGATATCGATATTCGTATTTTCTAAAATAATAGCTACAGTGGATGAATAAAATATCGAAGATGTTATATATTTCTGGCTTTCATAAAAATGCAACTCAATCATTGTGAATCATTTATTTCGACAATATCTATATTTGGTAGAAATTAAAAAACAAAATTGTTATGCCGCTTTTAATATCAAGCACGACGACCATGATTATTATTATCTTTAAAATTTATTAGAGGGTATTGAATAGTTTAAAATATTTTTCATCATTAATATAAAAACTTAGAAATGCGAAAGTAGTTACCATGTTGTAAATTCTTCTTCGAGATCTCGCAACTTGAAAATATGAAAACAGGTTTTTTTATTGACGTTTAGTTCTTAAAATTTTTTATTGAATAATTTGAACTATTCACGAGTGATATTTGAATTAGAAAATGTTTCAAATCTTATCTTCATTGTATGTATGCATGATAATCATATTATGACAAAAATCCGACAAAGTATATTCTCGAGAGAATCGTATAAATTTTGACTCTAAATGCATCACATAGTCGAAGCGTGTAAAAACAGTATTGACGTCCGGTATTTGTCAATAAAGGCTATATGATAGCTTTGACTCAGTCGATTAGATATAAATACTATTATTTAGATTATTCGTCGTTGCATCTTTCTCTGAATAAAATATTTGTAAAGGATCTAAACAACAACACGCGCAGGTCAAAAAATATATATGAAAATATATACGTTCAACCGTAGTCATATCATAAATTGTATTGAAAAAAAAATATTTATATTTTTAATAGTATTACACGTGTTTAATTTCAACTTATGACAAACAGGTTGTCATCTTATTTCTGATATTTCAAAGCGTTTTGTCTATGTCTCCGTAGTTGACATATTGTATCAATGAGCAGATGCATAAAATATTTGAAAATTAATCACGTTTGGATTCGCGAGAATTCAGATAAATAGTGTATAAAAGAAATAAGAAAGTTTAGAATTTCAAACAGGTTAAACAGTAAGTGATCTAGTCTAAAAATTGTGCGTATTAGAATATTATTTATGGTGTTCCTACGCATCCATGCACCTTATAGGAAACACAGATTGAGAAAGCTGCAAGTGTTTTTGAAATAACGTTAAACTATGTCCGTTAATTTTGGTGTTTTAACGATTTTAGATGAGCATAAAAGCTAGATTCCTTTATAAATTATGGATGGTTGAATGATGATTGAATTATTGACAAAAGATGAGAGAAAAATGTATCATATCTAATTGTTGATTTTACGCTAATCAATATTTCATATTTCAAGGCATTCCCTGAGAGATGTTCGGTTTCTCGATGTTTTG
Source organism: Thelohanellus kitauei (assembly GCA_000827895.1). Lineage (NCBI taxonomy): Eukaryota > Metazoa > Cnidaria > Myxozoa > Bivalvulida > Myxobolidae > Thelohanellus > Thelohanellus kitauei. Next base: position 77,470 of record JWZT01003091.1, on the reverse strand, counting down.
ATCGACATTTTGGATTTGCGTGTCGTGGTTGATTGTAGGAACGTGTGCGTCGATGGGATCCGAGTCTTGGTTCACCAGCTGTGTAATCATCGATGCCGCGTCGCTATTGTTAATCAAATTTGGATTAGAGGTATAAATGTTGACATCCTCAGAAAGACCCATGCTCTTCGCGTCAGTTGATGTTGATTGATTATATCCAGTATTTCGTGACATATTTAAGATCGTGTAGTTAAAATAATTGGTGGCATTTATCGGACAAAGAAAAATATAATTTCGATTATCTGAATTTTGAGAGAGTAGATAACGAGAATTTTTTAAAAAATGGTCATAATATGAGCCAAAACCGCTCAGAGTGTCAATCTGAGCATCAAAATCATCACTTTTCAGAGGCCACGAGATATTACACTCAGGTTCAGTATCTTCACAGAACGGACAGCCCCATATGCAAAACTCGTGATCAGAATCATCAGAGTCTTGAGAGTTCAGAGTAATAGACTCTGGATCTGAATCCTCCGAGCCAGTAGTGCGCCGAATGTAAGAGTTCCAAATACCAAAATCATCATCATTACTTGAGTCTGGAGAGCTGGAAACCGTAAACTCTGTATAAGAATCGTAACGTTGACGTGACATATAATTGTACAACTCAGCTGCAGAATCCTCAGAATATGAAAGGCTTGAACTGTCAATTTCATCGTCATATCCTGAGTCCGAACAGGGGGAACCCGTAAACCGAGGATCAGGATCGTAATTTTCTGTAGTCCTATGATTGTATAACTCAGTGTCAATGTCTCGAGAGGCTAGAAATCGTTGAATGTCAAGCTCAGGAGAAATATAGTGCGAGTAGGCATTGCTCAGGATAGCATAATCAGGATAAACATGTTCAGAATATGGAACCCTGGAAATTTCAATTTCATCGTCATAACCTAAGTTTGGATGTTGTGAAATGCCAAACCGAGAATCAGAATCCACAGAGTCTAGGTGCATTTGACTGCAAAATTCTCTCTCATTATTTCCAAGGACTGCATCGTGCAGAAACGTAGATTGAAGATCAGGATTCTCTGAGTATGAAAAGCTCAGAGTATCAAAGTGAAAATAAAAGTCACATGAGTCTGGCTGGCTCCAAATATCCAAATCATCTTCATAATATGAATCTGGAGTTCTAGAAATGCTAAGAATGCTAAGCGGCTGATCAGAATCGTCAGAGATCGGGTTTATATACATCTGAATATTTCGGTAATTAACATCTGAAAATATTAAATGCCAATAATTGATGGAAGAATGGGAATTATCGATGTTAGAAAAAAGGATCGTATCCGATGATGTTACATCATTACCTTGATCAAACAATGGTTGGGCATGATGTGATTCAATTTTGCTATTTTGATAATTTATATTCGCCGAATCATTTACTTTAGTAAATGTATCAACATCTCTGTAGTTTTGAACATTATTATTAGAGTGCAGTTCGGTTTTATACAAATGAACCGGCGTGCTCTCAGTGATCCTTTTAGTGGTGTTGAAGCTGCTGTTATCTTCCATAATCTCAATTTGGTGTAGAAAGACTTGAAAATTATTTTCTATGACCGGAAACTCTCCTCTAACGTTACTTTCCATTGAGCGTCTATCGATATTGTCTATAATAAAAAGATTGTTCTGAGTTGGGTTTGTTTTGGTTGTGGTATTTAAGATATCCATTTCTAAAAATATTTTCATTTTTTGAGAGTGTTTCCTTTTATAACTCCATCGTTTGTGATGATCAGGATTCCAAACAATCATGCTTCTGAAGTTATATGGAAACATTATACAGTTTGATTCATCGATTATATTCACCGTCTTATTTTGTCTCGAATTACCATGGACGTCAGCAACACCAACATTAAGGCTTTCTTCCTTATTCTCAAAGATAGTTTCACGGCTGGTCCTAAAGTACACAAACATCTTTCGGCATTCTGATTCGCACATATGGATATGTCGCAATGTGTCACTACATATCCTTAGAAATTCAACATGATCATCATCATTTATCATTTGAAGAGAATTTGGGTTTGACGTGTCGTCTGGATCATTCGTATCCTCGGAATCACCTGTACTTTCCTCATTTACTATGCCTTTTGCTAGGGATCCTATACTTCCAAGAATTTTCGTAGCCCCGCTAGGATCAGTTAGTTGTGTTCCATTACATGGAGATCCTTCTTTCAAATTTTCCAAAACACAGCGTTTTTTGGGTCTGATATTTTCGAAATCTTTAGTGTATCCATCCATTGCTACTTGATGAAAAACTTTTTTGGCATTGAAAAAAATTCTCCATTATATATTTAAGATCTTTAATATACTTATCAAACTCTCAAAAGGTCATGTGAGAAATTTATGAAAATGAAAAATCAACGTGTCAAAATTATATAATGATATTTTAATTGATCATGTTTGCATGAATCATGGTTAATATTCATTGGGTAGTATTTTTATCTTTGATTATTTTACAAAAATATGAACAAAATGATTTATAATTAGGGTTGAGTTTAAATTGACTGCTTATTTTAACTAAAATGATGAAATGCGACCAGTTTTTGAATTTCATAATTTATGTGAGATATTTGACACAGGATAATCTTGTGCCCAAAATATTTGGATGTTATGAAACAGATGAATGTTTCTCAAATACTATTCACCACAAATATGTTAATTTATCAGGTTCAATAGCATTGCTATAGATGCATGTTTCAATGGTTATTTAACACAGATTTTTTAAATTATGTATTTTGTATAGGTTTTAACATCTATTTTTTATGTTTTAACAAAAATATAATTTAACTTTTTTTATCAAAAACTTCCTCTGTTTAGACATTTTTGAAATGTTTATCATCTTAAAAACTCGGCAGTATTGTTTTGCCAACATCTTAAAATTTTTATATCACAATTTCTTATAATAATTTTTGTTTGTTGACATTTAAATAGATATACCAACGAAATCGTTTCTGGATATTATATCTAGTTATGGTTTGCGGAAATTACACCTCTACTAATGAATATTCCAAATAAAGGTCAAAATAGAACAGTTAGAGATTCTGATGATACGATGATCAAAACTACGTCTAATAAACATTAGGATTTAAATTAAGTCTATTTTTTTAACCAAAAGTAGATTTAACATAAAATTAGGTAAGAATATTTTGGAGAATTTGTCTGACAGATGAGAGAACTTATGAAAATTATATATTTTGATCGACGAATTCACAGATGAATCTTACGGTTGGGGTCGAGATTTCTGAACTGTCTGAAAGATTGAGAGTTAACACAATTTCTTTACATGCTGTGGCTATGTCTTTATTTCATAAATGAATAGGCATATATTTAGGAATCTACTATCAAATATTTATTCCTTAATTCCATGCGATTATTAATTTCTTTATTTCCACATGTCAAATTGTTATTCAAATAATTACCCCTCAAATATTGCCTGTTAATTTACATTCTGTGGCTAAAAAATTTAGAGAGGATTCGAGTATTGTGCAATGTTTGAATTAGCGGAAATCACATAGAGAAAAATCGATGTTCTTACTTAACTTCTGAATATATAGAGAAGGTTGTGGTATAAAATACGAGTAGAATTTTTGATTCTAACCTCTTCCCATCTTCGATGTTACCTCAAGGGCTACAATGTACTGACTCACCATTTTGTCAAAATATATAAATATATAACACCAAGTGAAAATGCATATATGAACAAACATTTACGTTAACTGCATATTTTATAGTTTGTACTGTAATTTCCATAACACAAAACTGGAATCGATTTTGATAAAATCTTATTGATGTTTCAGACATCCAATTTAGCAAGAGATTCCTGATATATTGCAGAATTTAAAATCCGTTGAGAACATTATTTGGAGTCGGCTGAAGTTGTATTTCAGATTGATCACTTTTTTAAATGAATATGAGAACTTTGGCAAAAAAATTAGTCATACGAATATAAAAAAATAGTTCGATGTTCGATATGCCCGACGTAACATAAACATTTTCAGAACGAAATACGAGTTCTCGTATTTTTATCATTGAGAAACGGAACAAAAGCATCAAAATTGCGATACCATGTCGTTTAAAAATTAAAAAAATCATTTATATGGTTCGAAAAACGAGAAGGAAATAAGTCGAGCTGAGTTATATTTGTATAGAAATTATACCGGTCAATTTTTGGACATTTAAAAAATATTTTGGACAATATACAAAATTCTCGAAAGTTGAAAATCGATTTAAAGTTTACACATTCTCATGAAATGGAATATATTTCAAGGAATTAATGAAGGAGAAGAAAATTTAATATGTTAATATAGGTGTAGGGGTTTTTATGACATGTTTAAACATCCAAATTTAAATGTATTCAGAATCTTTTGATTGAAATTTAACTATGATCAATCGAATGAATTATTCTCATTCAAACACTGAAAATATAAAATTAGCTTCCCGTTTTATTCATAATATTTGGCTGTTGTTCTATTCGAATTTCAAAAAATGGTAGAAATCTGAATACAGATGGAGATATTTCAGTTTCTAATGCACAGTGGACTGATCTAGAGTTCCGAAGATATTTAAGAATCGTTAATTATATTTCCTAATAGTAGAATCGATTGTCATATCTGAGGCGATCTGAGTGCTACTCGTTTGCTTAAGTCAAATCAAACCGTTCGAAATTTTACCACTGAATTTGAGAGATGTAAATATGTAATTTTAAAGATTCTAATGACAATATATCAATTTCATAAAATGTCTGATACATATAACAAAGTTGATCAACCTATTTTTACAGTTTGTATAAAAATTCTCCACAAAATCATAATTTTATTCATAAAACTGTTACGATTAAATTAATTTTAATATAAATTTAAATAGTCATTTTTTGGGTAAAATATTAAAATAAATTTGTATGTAGCTATCGATATTTCGACATAAACACAAAATTAATTGATCTCTACTTTGCAAAGATCTTTATCTCGTTTGTTAATCGTTTTTTGGATCACAAAATGTGAATGGATTTTTATTACATATTTAATAAATTATAACTTATAATATGATTGTTTTCACATTGAATATTTCATTGTTTGATTCTTCTGTCGATAAAATATCAGCGACATTAGTATGAGTAGAAAAGTTTATACATAATTGATATAACAATATTGTGCTTTGAACGATTTGAGTTCATCAGATATTTTAAGATCTTGATCATTGTTAATTCTTATACAATTTTCACGCAGCCTCTTTAATTGTCGTATATCCCAGTAAAACTTGTGGGTTTTAAAGATTGGTTCTTTATATGTAAAGAAAAATAATTCTATGTTATCAAATTGGTCATAGTAATCATGCAATCTAAGGTAAATTATTATTGGTGAGTCTGCTTAGCGCATTTAGAAGTAAAAACGTTAAATTTCGACACATCGATATAAGATAAATATGCTACATTATTCATATCTTTGATCTACCTAACAGGTGTGTACATACACAGATATGTTTTATGTCTCAATTTTTTCTCGTTTTTGTACAAATTTTGCATTGGAGAATGCAAAGCATTCCAAAATTTACAGAAGTGAAAGTGTAACCTTAATAGATAAGGAATGCGTTTAAACAGCCAATAATGAAATTTGCAACAATATATCACTGGACAAAAGCAAAGCTAATAGATGGGACACGCTGGTTCATTCCGTCACGACGTGGGACATGAAACATAATTTTATAATTTGTTCAACTATACGCAAAATTGTCACCGGATAGAATTTCATTTGATAAAGTCATAAATAAATGATATTGTTGGACTTTCTAATCAGAAAGTTGGTTAAACCAATCATAAATAGAACAGAGGAAACACTGATAGCATAATTTTTAGATTGTGTACACAATTTGACGATCTTATATTGGAATTTCATTTAAAATTAAACTACATTCTATTCTAATCTTAGGAGACTAGATTGTATAGTGACTATAATTTGTTTAACAAATCAGATGTGATATTTACTAAAACAGATGTGTCTTTGTGTAACATATGTGCATGTTCTGAGTGCCCCATATGATGTCGTCACGATTCTTGTACATAGTATTTGCGAAATGTCCACATTGTTTTCATCAATCCTTTGTCATCAGAAATTTCTCTGACTTTAGTTTTTAAAAGAAAAACATTGAAGTTCTGAAAATATTTCACCGACTATTGTTTGCCTGTTAGACCATCGACTCTTCATCCACCTTGCTTTCATCTGTCGATATTCCAGTTTTGTGGCAAATGTGTAATATAGATATCTCTCTTAATTTATGTGAATAAAAACATCGATGATATTTACAGAGTCATCAAAATATTATACGAAATTAGCAAGTAATACTTTATTATACATTGGGTCCGTCTAGAATGATATTATATTTTATCATGTGGTCAACGCATTTACTTAATTTATTATGTACTAAATTGGAGACGAAAGTGAGGTTTTTCACAGATTCTACGTGCTTTATCATCGCTTGTGTCTTAATCACTCATGTGGTTAGAAATATTATTACAATTTCACTGATAACAGATCTATCAATAACATGAAGATTCTATAATTTTCAGTTAGTGTATCGTATACTCTATATCTTGGACTGCCCTTAAATCTTTTATAATGAATTTCAGTCTCTATGTATGTGGCTGCAAAGATTGACCTTTTCGTAAACATTTTGAACTAGAGCAGTAATAGTAAATAATCAATTTCAGTAATAAATCATACTAAACAACCGTTCAAGTGAGTTTAAGAGCATGAAATAACATTCTCCATAGACAGTATTCTCTGTCCTTTTTTGTCCTTGTGTAAAAGTTGAACAAGTAAAGATATCCATAAGTCACCGCAAAGGTTGTTACCAATTTAAATGCTGACTATCATGCCTGGCCCTGATGAACTCTCACGTGTAATTAAATCCTTCAATTTTATCATCAATTAATCGTAACTTTTAATCTTTTCTAGCGGGTCAAATGCATCGATGAATGTGCGTGATTAACGGGTTCATCTTTGAAGCAATATCAAATCGAAGGTAGTTATTGCTAACATGTCTTCATGGTTTTTGTAAATGAAAAGCCGAGCGAATTGTTTAGAATCAGGTTCGATCATGTTATTTGATACAATAGACGTATGTAGATCTGACCGATTATATCAATATCCTCAGATCGATGACAGAATATAGTGGCCGATAACGAGACAAATTCTATAGAATGTTAAAATATCAACTGCGTTGATCTGAAAAAAGTAGTGTTTTTGCTTAATATACAGGTCTAAGATATTTTATAAAGTTTAAGACTAACACAGAAATCAGAACGATCTTCCGAGACAAAAGAGATGATTATTGCCTGCAATCCCATCGACCATCAGATTGACTTGTTCGAAAATATAGTTGATTGCCCCAGAAGTGATTGTTTTGTCTTTTAAACTTGGTCTCTTGAATTCGAATTGATGGACCATGAGAAACATCCCATTCATTTAGTGAGAAAAGATAGTATGGATGCACTGTTTGTTCTGTTTGTTTTGGAAACTAGCCAGGTTTGGAATTTTAATACGTACTGTGTCTTTAGCGTGAATATTAGTTTGATGTAATTATTTTCAGTATAGTTTGACTTTTTCTGACTATTCTCCAACTGGCATCAACACATGAGTCACGACTGTAAACCTGCCTAAAAGTTTTGATAGATATTTTTCTCCAATATTTGACAGCAGTTATACTTCAATCAAAATGATTTGTTGTTAATATCCTATATATAATAGAATAGTGTCACTCACTCGGTAAAGCTTTTTAATTCTAGTGCTGATCATGCGCTCTGAACACAAGCACGATATCTACTTTTATCATTATGAGCATTGTAATTGCTGTTTTTCTCAATCTTTTTGTTTGGGCCATGTTAAAAATCATCTAAAAGCGGTTCCATCCCCTCTCCATGTTCATTTTGAGGGCCTGTACTAATCCATCGGGAGAATATTTTATTTGAGTGCAGTCTAGGTGTCATCGATTTCATTTTTGAATGCTTTACAAAAAACGATCGATATTAAAAGGTGGGGGGGGGTATCCATTATCTGGTACGTCTATTTATACTTAAATCTATATTGCAACGTTTCCTTCAATTAATCTAACTTTCTCGAAGTCGC
>JWZT01003091.1:25122-66569 GCA_000827895.1 Thelohanellus kitauei | reverse complement strand
GGGTTGACTTAAGAGTTGTAGGTAGTGGCCACGACTAGCTACGTACAGTCTCCATACACCGTGTGAGGTAAAAGGAAGGGATATTTTATGAAGATCAATATCAGCGAAGAGATTAGGGATAAAGGATTGGGTTAAACCTTCAAACCTGAAAATTGTGATAATTTACAGTCCGTCTTTTTTATACATAAATTAGACCCGAGACAAGTAGTTTGATTCGTCCATAAGAATATTTATTACCTGTATAACCGTTCAAAAACAGCAATCAATCTTGGTCAGATTCTGGTAGATTAAATATTTCTTGATGTTTTTTGTTAAGTACAGATTTGTTCTGCTGGTATCCAGGTGGTAAGAAATTCATAACCATTCTGTCCTCGATCAAAACACCTTCTGTTGTCCTAAAACATAAAAATTCATTACGCATCGATACAATTACAGCGGAATTTTACACCACAATCAGAAAGTGCTGTCTGGCTAAATATAATGAATCAGCGGTACGTTTTGTGATGTTCTTCTTCGCTGGAAGGATATATTTTGAGGCTCTGGGCTTTAATGACTAATTTTGGAGTTCGGCCCAAATTGATAGATCTTAGAATATACACAACCCTTTCTTTTGATGGTTGGTTGAAAACCGCTACTTGATTACTGATTAGTGCCGAGTGAAGGTTTCTAGACCTCACATTTCTCAGGTAAAATAATTTCAGCATCGAAAAAAAATATCTCTGTATTGCGCACGACACAAAATAAAAATGTCAAAACATTGGTATAGAGTAATTGTCTCAAAAACAGGGAATATATTCATTCTTGTATAATCTCTACAGACCGGTCTTCGGTATTTTTTCGGTAAATATTAATCCGGTTTGAACAAAATTCTAACATCAAGATATTAGATAATAATAATGGACTATTACGCTCATCTTTGAGTCAAAATTCGTTCTAAGCAATAGATTATTGTGTCTGTTTTAAATTTATTGTGTATTTCTAATATTACAACACCTCGGTTATTTTCGTGTACGTTCGGATTTTTTGTGGATTTCTTGTTTCGTCGGATACATCGAATCTGATTCGTTATTTTTCAAATTTCAATATGAGACCTCGTCAATACACATCTATTTTATATTTTCTTTATCACTCACAATTTCCCGCAAATTTATTTATTTCTGCTAGACCAGCTTTAAATGATCATGCCGTAAGGGGAGACAGTGAATACGACAACTGGAATTTTGGGAAAAAAGAGCAGCTGACCATGTTACATCCATTGCCGTCATACACAAAATATTCAAGCACCTGTTTTGTTGTTTGTGATAGCAACCAACATATCCAATTGAATTGTTTCGATATTCCAATGTAAATTTGATATATTTAGTGATAGTTTGGATTTAAAGACATAAATCGGATATTTTTATGAATACTAACATTGATGGTGATCATCGTATTGATTATGGCTGTAAGATATATTGTTCACATTCTCTAAGACTCCTATTCTCAGCCCTTGTTTCAAACATTTTTACACGCATACGTGACCTTGTCAAGCTCATCGTTATAATTAGAAATCTAATTCGATTTTTAGACAATAACACTTCCCACAAAAACTATTAGAGACATACGATAATTCGAACTAATTAAAAGTTCTTTCTATTTGTATTTCAAAGGGAACTGTTCTCAGAAATATTTAAAACGATATACCAACATTTCGTTCATTATCTGTTGTAATAAAGATCTGTAATTTTTTTTATTCATCTTAATTTGTTAAACTCTTAATCAAAATTCGCATCCACGATCATGCGTGTAATATTCATTGAATATATTAGAAAATATTTTAAAACGCTTTGTATTTTTGATAAATTAATCACCGAGAAGGGTTCATTTAATTTTAGACAAACTAAAAAACACGATAATTAACTATCATTTCTCGCAGGTGTCTAAAATACTCAAAATACAAAATGTTTCTTGCAAATTTAGATCAAAATGTCAAAATTACATGGTTTCTCATTAAACATGGATGTATTTAACTTAAAAAGTAATATGCGCATATTGAATTTGAAAATTGGTCATTTAAAAATTGAAAAGATCAAATATTGTATTTTTTTTAATGAATATACAAATATCATATCAAACAATATTTTATTCTCACAACATCAAAGAAAATTTTATACATGTTCAAAATAATTTTTTTGGTTAGTGGATGTGATAAACTTTTTTGCCTTTTAACTTCTATTGATTAAATCATTCTGTGAATCAGGTTTAAACTTCTAACTGTACTTTTCCCTTGAGAGTACATGTTCTCGATTGGATGAAATAAAATGATTATAGCGGGGTCAGTCAAAAAATCGTGACTTGTAACTGTTTTCAAACTCTATATCGATGACATTCTTTGAAAGGAGACAATTTTCATTCTGAAAATCAGAATGGTCAATATCATTGAGGTAAGACGTATGACTAAATTTTCTAGTGAATCCATATAAATGCCATTTTTAAACTCTTTCGGAAACATTATATCATATGATTGAATTTCTAGGGGTTGGCGAACAAACCATCATATTATTGGGTTTAAAGTATATTTTATTTTTTCATAAGGATTTTAACCTAATTTACTTCATCTCTTCATTTAGAGGCTAAATCCTATTTCATTGTTAAACAAATTGAATCTAATATGATGGAGTATTCTAAGTATTTTATGACATAATTGCGTCTTTCTTAAATTATTCTTTATATTACCCGTGCAGGAATAAATTTTAGCTTTCTTTACAATAATTACAGTCAACTTTAGATGAGTTCACTCCAGTTAAGCACGAACTCCAGTTATGTGCACGTTTTTCCCGTTACTGAGGCTGTCCCCTTAACCATATTTAATGTACAATCTTTTAAATATCGCACTACAATGTGTTAGATTATCGTTTGTATTCGTAATATTAAAAAATGAACGGTTTGATAATTTTCATATAATGAAAGAGCAGTCTTCTTCGACAATGACATACAATACTTTCTTCGATGCTATCGAATATATTTGTTCGATTCCCGCCATTTCGTACATTCCTATTTTCATTATTGCTAAAATTCGTTCCATATTGAATAAACTCTAGGCATATTTAAATGGAACATTTGCGAGATAGCAGAAAGAGAGTTGTGGAATATGGTGTTTACTATATATTGACATATTTATTAATTACACTTTTCTACGTTCTTTTCCTGTGTGTGTTATCGGAAAATTGTGTGATCTGATTATTCTCAGAGTTTGAAATTTGTATTTGCTTCAATTTTAAATTACATGAATTTCATTTTTATTACGATACACATTAAAATTAAACTTTTTACACTTTAGCATGTTTTTTAGAATAATTAGCGGTTACACAAAATATATCGGCATTAAAACATGCCGAAAGCTTTATCTGTAAATACTCTGACCGCTTAATCTGTACGATTTAAGGCATTGGTTTTATAACGCTGTTAACCAAAGGCGTCCTGAATCAAACGAGCTACGTCAAAACGTTACGTATCCTCACAGTTATTTGTAGTTCTCGATTTTTAGTGTCATTTCTTTGTTTTGATTGATTTATCGTTATTGACCTAGAGAGTAAAATATTTTACTCATATTATATTAAAAAAATAGATTTGAGATATTTAAATCGGTTTCCGAACGAATTTAAAACGTATGCTGATATCCCAGTGTACAAAAAAACAAAAAATCCTCAATATAAAACAATGTTAAACTTGGTTGCAGGAACTTTAAAGAATGTTTGATTAGATCAAAAATGACGACAAAGTTCAAATAATTTAATTGAGGTTTGTGAATATTCACATGAAAAACAAATAAATACCACCATAAAAACGGTCAAGAAAAGCCTTACTCATGTCTTCAATGTAAAAAACATAAACACACGCATAAATGATAATGAAATCAAAGAACCCATAATAAATCGTTTTTATATTTTTGAAATATTTTTAATCGTAAAAAAGCACATGGAATACCATTTCTCTGATTGCCAATGAAAAAAATCTCTGTTATTGGATAATAACCTCCATATGGTATTGAGAGTGATTATTCGTAAAACATAATCTAATTTACTTAAATGATCACATCTATTAAAAAAGAGCACATGATATCGTATACTATTGTTGTCGATTTGTGATGAATATCGTTAGTTATAATGTATTAATTTAATCTATGTAAAATATCAATAAATCATAATATGGGTTCCTGATCAACAAAATTATTTTCGTGTGTCTCTATTATCGTAAATACAGTAACTGAATCTTATAAATTAAATCGGATTATATCAGACACCTAATAGCCGGGGGTAGCTCAGTGGCAGAGTAGGGGACTGTAGTGAATGCTGTCATCCTTTGGTCGCCGGTTCAATCCCGGCTCCCCGGACTTTTTTTAATTGTGACAATCTTTGAATGAATATACAACAAATCACTTTTTTATTTTATTTTATTGGTGATAAAATAAAACATATTTTATTCTTTAATTAAAAATCGTATTTGAATACTCAAATACAGTTTTTTCATCCTAAACCGCATACATCTCAATATAAACCGCGCATACCTCATGCTTAATAGCACAAATCTCATTCTAAATGGCACAAATATCATCGTGAATCACGCACACATCATCCTTAACCCCTCAAATCTCCTTTTAAATCGTACAAATCTCATCCTAAAGAATACATTTCTCATCCTGAACAGCACACGTCTCATTCTTGATTGTATAAATCTCATTCTAAACCGCATGCGAGAGAAATAAATATTATTTGTTTTAACATGAGATTACATATTATTCCCTGTCATTTTATCAAAATTTATTATATATGTCTGAAATGCGATTTAGATTTAGAATCCTGTATATTTCAGAAGCAATGCAATTATGATATCCAAATTATATCCCATAATATTTATAAATTATCGTCTTAATTGCGTAATCATATTTTATATTCAACTTGTTCCATGATACTTGGCTTCGTTTCATGTTTTTGGGAAAAATTCTTACATTCGATTGCATGAAAATCCCCGCGCTATATAAACCGTCATTAGAGAGATGTCAGAGATAATTTCTTTTTCACAATTACGTTTGCGGTATCGAAGCTCAATAAGGTGTCGAGAATTCGGTTGAATGTCGAGCCTTATGAGTTTAATGAATTCTATGTTAACGATCGGACCAAGTATAACCATCTAAAACTTCTTCTTGAATTCAATTGTGATGGATTAACCCTTCCACGCTTAAGAAGTAGTGTTCAGTCCGTTATGAAACTTACATATGTAGATTTAAACCCATAAAGCCAAAATACATGACACCTTTCATAGTTAAGCCCATCCCATAAACATACATATTTGGTCAGAACCCAACAATCAGGTTACCACCGAGTCAGAATACTCAAATACTGATTGACTTTAAGTCGAATGGATGTTCTAATTTATTCTTTCATTGTCTATATAAATAACTATTTATATTATTTCGTTATTTTTATAGATGTTGTTATGAAATACACCAATGGAAAATTCAGCTATTGGGCCAATTTAAATATAGGGTTTTTGGATCGATTTAATTTTATTGACAACCTATTAAATCAAAGTTTCCACAGATAAAAAAATATTTATACGAGAGGTATCATTAATCTTTATTTGTCTTCTTTTGAAAATTTGACATCATTCAGAAGTATTTTTGAATGAATAATTTGAAAAGCACATGTAGTATGTTATCAAACACGAATCTGGCTATGGAAACGAATGACACAAATGTTTGAGCGCCATTCGAACCAGGGAGTTGTGCATTTGAATTTTGATTTATGCCTCTTCAAAAATAATTAAAAATCTCCACAAAAGATACCATCCGTTCGTCGATAGTTTATTAATAGTTCGGTATGTTAAATTATGCATATTTCTAAAAAATTAAAAGAAAACAAAAACAAACAAACACTCTTCTCTTTCTTGGACTTATTTACAACCATTTTTTTCGCAAATATTATTCGAATTTTTGGCAATTATATTTTCTCATGTTTTGCACCAATTTTGATGTACTTGAGATTTGGTGATCGATAGAAAAAAAGAAAGTTAATAAAGTAAGGTTAATTATCCAGCTCATGCAATTATTTTTTTGATTTGTTACAACTTTTATTAAATATGTTGAATAGAATATTAAATAGGTCCAAAAACCCAATATATAGCCGTGGGTTTGTACACTCATTAGCTGCAATTTGAATCAATTTAACTTGACAAAATATGTTAAAATAATTTCCTGAAGTGAGTTTTCAAACGATGATTAGCATATATACAAACATGTGATTTAATGATGTATATATCAATAAATCATAGATACTTGCTACTAAACATATTTTAAGTTATATCAATCTGCTGTCTACATAAGATACATTTGAACAATATGTGCATGTTCTTTGATAAATATACAGGATTTTATCATGTATCATCTCAAATAATTCATTTGGTAGAATGAGATGTCATTAATACAGAGCAATATTTTCAAAGGCCATTGTTTCTATCTATATATACAAATTGATAAAAACTTCTATCAGTTAATACAATGATATAGTTTCATGTATTTACGATTTTAACATAAAAATTACCAAATATTGTGATATGTCAAGATAACAGCCTCTAGCTGATCGCTAGCAAAAATATCACCATTTATTGATTAAAAACTGAATTGCCTTTAATATTTTATACGTTATTAAACAGGTGTGCTTAGTAGAATCGGTACGCATTTTTTGGGAACCTTTAATTACTAGAACAACTCAAAAAACTTTTCCATTTGTTTAATCTTATAATACCAAGATTTGATAAGCACGCGTTTCATTTTTCAGAAACCATTATAAACAATAAGTAAATCTCAGATGTGGGCTTGATTACCCGGTATAGATATACTAAACACATAGGACAGAAAAATACAGTCTGTGATACATCATCATATTGAAGTTATTCTCGCGTATAGATGTTAACTTAAACCTAATTTGTTTATATGATTAATGTAATAATTTGAAAGGGGACGCGGTTTTATGATATAATTGATTAGAAAAGAATTTATAGTATGATAAAACTACAAATGGAGATATCTTAAGCTAATTCGATTTTTTTCAGAATGCATTTACGAGTTTTTGGTACCTACATGTGCAATATTTATTATAAGAAAATACTTTTTATCTTACAATAAATTTTAAATTATATATATAGACGATTGAAGTAAAGGAAAGGTGTCAGTTTAAGATATTGTATAATTATATCAAGTAAATTTTAAATGTACATAAATTAATCAAGGGAATGAATTCAGATATATCTTCTTTTTAAATATTTTACTTTTAACGATATAGATGAAGTTTATTTGTTCTGTATGAGTATAACTATTCCATTTTTGCTATTTAAAACACGCTATCTCTTTGCTATTTTCGTTATTTTATCTCTCTTTATTGTTATTTGTTATTTATTGTTCATAGGTTGTAAATATCAGCATATTTTTAGTTTTTATGTGATTTAGACATGAAATATTTTTGTAGCTTACTCTGAAAAACAAGGCCTATTTTTGAATTTAAAAATATAAAAATCTTTAATTGCCTATCAAAAAATTAAATGATACAAAACATCAAACATACTCGAAAAAATATCAAAATTTCTCTTTCTAGAATATCATTTAACCAAGAATTTAATATTAAGTTTGAAATTGTGTAAAGCGTTATAATATGTTGTCTAATGGCCCGAAAACGATACGCATTTAAGTAATGAAAATCGTGGTGAATTCTTTCGGTCGTTGTTATACGAAATCTGCGTTGATAAATGTCCTGTCGAAATATATTTGGTACACACAAATATAAGCTGTCACCTCTTCTCTGTCTTTGACAAAAATTTAATCCATCAAAAGCCACTAGTTTATCAATGTTTATTTAACTTGTTATACATTTACTAAACAAACGAAAATTATCAACACTGGGTTCCATATCAAAAGAGGAACGGTATTAACATCAAATCTGAAATATACATGAGAATTCATAACAATATAAGGAATTTTCCGAATGAGATGGTATCATTATTATGACGTTGATTACTTGGTGTGATTATGACATATTTTACAATAAGCATATGGCTGACAATTTATGTACCGATAAGTATCAATTTTATAATATTGACAATAAATATTTGAGTTGCGGTATACAAATTCTTCATGTTCAACTGGTTCGATTGCCAAACCACTGACAAACAAACATTTGAATATTGTACATAATTCACCTATAATCATATTCGCATATGTTGATACAATCATATATACTACCCATATGATAATGATGGGTTAAACGCCCCGTCATGTTTGTTACGCGTTATGACAAAAATATAAATTTGTTTTACAGAAATAGGGCTCATAGTAAATTTTCTTTTATTTTCGAAAGGTTGTTTTGGTGGTTAAATCTATGAAAATATATCAATATTTATTATTAAAATCCAATATTACTTACTACGTTGTATTTATGGTTATTTCAAAGATATGTATTAGATTTCTGTTCTGTGGATTTATAATTTAGTGTCATGTATCAAAGGCCAGCAATTTATAAGAAACTATATATAAGTACATCCATTTATACACATGAAATTGAAGAACGGCCTCCTATCATTTTAATGATTTTTAAATAAATCATTGGGACATAAAATAATATTATATTTACAACCTTATGTCTTTATCCATGTTTGTAGCAACTGCTAATGAAATCAAACTGGTACTTTATCAGAAAATTACGTTTAATCTAAAAAATAATACATCCACATTTTTATATTACTACTATAGCCAAATGCCTGATGTTTGTTTATTTTGCAAAAACAATGGAATTTGAAATGTTAATCTCCAATCGTTTTTAAGCACATTTAAAATAACAATGGGACAAATGGTTAATATAGCTTTAATATGCATCCAAATTCAGATATAGTACAGCCTTTCTGTTTCCCATGTTTATTTTTCAACTAAAACATTTTTTCTTGAATTTCTATTACAATGTATATTTCTTTATATTTCGTAATTTTAGTGTTCAATTCACTTGTCGTGCGCATAAAAACATTGAAGCAAAAATCATAAACAATTTTGGCATAAAAAGAAGCATATAATTTTTTATATCTTGAATAGAAGCCATCAAAATCGATCAATTTATTTATGCCCGAATTCAGACGCCGTCATAGAAAAATCCATTTGTTTTAACAAAAAGACAGTCAAAAATATATGAGCTCCAACAATAGATCCCAACTGAGAAAGGTATATCAAAAAATGTTCGTAATGAGAAATAAATACAAAATTCTTTTTAAGCCTGCAGGTAACAGAATCTTAGAATCCATCCGATACTGAAAATTGTTAAGACGGATTTTTCACTCTCACACAAATCCAAAAAATAAGCATCATATTATTCAATAAATAGAACATAATCTGTAGATGATTACAAATATTTATAGATTTAGCATAGACAATCAATGCTGATAAATGTCATTTAACTAAATTCATAAAAATTTAATGGTTGATTCTAAGCTCAAAGCATATTTAACTCAACATATTCATTTTGAATAGCCAAATTAAACTTTTATTACAAGTCAAAATTTAATAGAATCTCAATTTTCATGTTATTATTTTGCTAAACAAAAGATTTTATACTCTTTGAACCAGCATTATTTTAATATGTATATTTTTATGTTTTTCAAACATCTTGTCTTCCCAATTTCTGAAAACACAGACTATATATGATTCTTTATAATAATATCGATCGCGTTTTGATTATCGTTTTATTTGGCAAGTTATAAAGATTTAAAATAAATTTATTGTATTGTAATTGAATAGGTCTGTCGTTATAAGAATCGTTTTATGAATGAGTTTTGGCGCACGTATGAGACATTTTATATCCTCGCTTATTCACCTGATAATTCATATGTAATTTTTAGATCAAGGTGCCCAATGATTTTCGCACACATTTAGCTGTCTTTGGCTATAACCTTAATCGTTAGAGTTCTACATATGACACCCTTTTCAGTCAAAAATATCGACTTTCTGATGATGACATTCACATGCAGATTTTGATGAGAATCGAAATCAGCATTGTTTCTGATTTGAACAATGTTTTAATTATATTATTGATAGTGTATTTCGGTCACCAAATCTATGCTATAAAACAATATACCCATTCCCTACGAATAATAAAATCATTCACATCATCAATGCGCAAACATCCATATACAATTAGAAATTATACCTGATCAAAGCGTAAGTATACACAGTCAATGGTCAAAAAAAAATTGTAACTCAAAATATCATGTTTAAATTGCTAAAATACGTTATCAGCATAAAAATCGGTAATTTGAAGGAGTAGAAACAAGAAAAATAAAAAGTATAATTTTTCAACGTGTAGTATTTTTAATCAATCATAGACTCTGAACGTATCTATTGAACATATGAAATATTCCTGGTTATGATCAACTATATTATATACAGTCTGAAATATATTTATACTAGAGTATAGCAAAATCATAAGTGACGTCGTTACAATTACATAAGTCAAAAGAAACTGAAAATAATACTCAAAATTTCGATAATATTGTAAATATAACATTCAATATTTGTTGATGTGCAATAAATTGCTTCCGATATTTATATTTGAATGAAAAACAGTGCAAATCATACACTTTACTTTTTCTTTTTATTTCTAAACATTCCAATAGCCGCATTTGTGTTTCGGGGATATTTTTAAGATACAAAAACATATTTTTAGGAATAGAATTTATTTACACATTGATTATATTTTAGAATTTTAAAAAATCAATCCTCACAATGATTGTTTATACATTTGAAAAAATAATTTATTCAATTTATCATATAAGAATTAAATGAGAAATGACACGCGTTTCTATGGGTGGTTGGACTGATTTCTTATATTAAAAAAATGCAGCTAACTAGACACAACATTTGCAGTCTGTTAATCTTGATCATATTTGGTAGGCACCATCACATGAAGTTCGGTTTATACAATAAATAATTTAATGTCTGCTATATCATAAATTTTTGATATTCATACCTCAAAAATATCCATATATATTATAACGAGTCACCAAGATCAATCATGTAGAGCTGTATTTTTTATATATTTCAGGGGAATAATAACAAAATCTAGAGGAAGTATTTGTATGCCAAATTATCTGAGAACGAAATATGACATCTATTTTATCCCTATTTATTAAAGTATTTGAATAACATTGATAAACTGCAGAATACACAACAAATATACCGTTGGTTAAAAGCATGCGTAAGCATCACCACACATTAGTGGTTCTTTTCAATATATTGACTATATTTTTATAAACCATAGATATTTCAAGACATTTATTTTAGAGTATGATAAACCTTGAACTAAATCGATGACAACAGCCAGATCTGATGACCAAAGATTCATGAAATCTGTCTTAAAATTGATTTCTGAACGAAACAAAATGGTTTATATCTTTTATCATTTCCATTTTCGATTTCATGGTTAGAAGACTTCTTGTCATAATCAAAAGTAAGTATTAATTACATTCTTTAGCCTGCTCGTTAAATTTAAAAATGAGCGACCTTAAAAATCATCATTCCACTTTTAATACTAAGGGTATGAATGCATGATTCCAAAAAAACGATTACTTATACACCATTTTCCTTCATAAACAGCCTACGTTCCCACGAAAGCATTCAAAGGATTCGATGTAGATGAGATTATAAAACATGAATTTCAGAAAGATTATTTGCATGTAAACCCGACTCAAAGATAATAAACGACCGCGCGTATTCCAATCTTGAATTCGAATGAATATTTACACACCTCATTAAAGGTAGAATCTATATAAATATCAATTTACCTATAAATACCACATCCTAACCTTTGAATGTCATAATCAGAAAGTAAGAAATTTTGGAAGGAAAATGGTGTAACATAATCAAGACGTGCCCAATATGGAACATGATGAAGTTGAACTTATGATATAAATCATGAAAACATATTTCATACTCATTTTGACAAAAATATTCATAACTTTGAATGCACAGAAATGAGTAAAGAAGAATATTATTGATACTAAACGATATAACTTTTAAAATATTATTTAAATGGAATCAAACTCGACAAATAGTTGAATAATTTAAATTGTACATCTACAATTTAAAAATTTCTATTCCATGGTAAAATTGAGAGTTCTCTGGGTAGGTGTATTTCTAAGTAAAAAAATAAAATCAGCTAATCGATCCAGATCTTTAAATGATGAGAAGTGTGGATATATGTAGTTCTTGCATTCGTCGACATTAACTGGAATGTTCATAAGGGAGCATCGTTCGATGATCAATTGATATGCATCTTCGCTTAAAACGTTTATGAAGGAATTTTTTCTTGTTAAAGCTAATTGACTTTGAAAGTTCTCAGCTGTAAGGAGTTAGAAATATTGGGCCTTTACCTATGTTATACAATCAGCAACTGTTTTGAATTGATCTATTGCAATATTTCAAATAATTTTTTTGGCTTGTCAAACAAACAACTCTATCTACATTTTTATGAAGCACTCGATGTTTAAATGAAAGCGTGGTTGGGTTCTCACATTCATAGAAGAAATGATCTTGTAGGAAGTATCTTAATTTTGAACGATAATACCTTAGTCTGTTTAGATGAATTCTCAATTGATAAAGAGAAGTGTTGTTGCCATGAACGTCTACGTAGTTATGAACGACATACTTTGATCAGGGACAAATCTAAACAGCGCGTTCTCAAAATTTTCATCTTTATAGGATATTTGCAACGTGTATTCACCTATTCTAGACATCGATTCGATTTGTATGCCAGAGAATATGTCATATATATAATGTTCTGAAATTTTTTGATCTCTTGGTCCGATTATTAATGTGTTGGCAAAAGTGAAGTGCGATTGAAAGCAGAATTAGAATCAAAGACTTACGGAAAGTGTTTCGCATAGAAATGGTGCTCTTGATCTGATATTTACATACTCAATACAATTAATATCGTAGTTTATCCAATTTTTTAAGGTCTTGAAATTTTTGGGATAAAAGATTTTACCACGGGTAGACACGATTTCGTCTTGATCGGTTCTCTTTTCATTGCCAACGAGTGTTAGTTTTGTTTGGTAAGAATTAAATACGAAGTTCGAAGAGATGTTATTAAGTCTATGAGAGAATAATTAAAACGTAACATCGTCACCATAGGTCATCGAAAAATCTATGGTTTCATCGATTATAAATTGTGTTTTACTTAGCGATGACCCATATAAATGGACGACATGAAGAAACTTTGAACGATCTCGAATATTAAATATGAATAAATTCCTGTTCTCGTATTTGTATTTTGTAATATCTGCATCCGAAAGCTCGGGAATAGCCCTCATTATCTGCTCAGTGGTTGTTAATTTATCAGATTTACTGTAGAGATAGACCTCAGACGATGATATTATTTTGTTCGCTTTTATAAAGTACTCAAATACAGAAGCAATCGCAGGCTGGATTCGTAATAAGGCGTGATATCAAGCAATTGAGGACCTGATGAAAACAACGCATCACCGAACACATATGGATTGGTTAATAGAAATAAATAGTATTTTCGATTAGACACGTACAGTTTCTAAGCTACGTTAACAGTCAAAGGAGGGTTAAATTTGTGAAAATGTATATCGTCGAAAACTTCATCGAGAAAGGATCGATATAAACCTTCTATGTGTTGAATCTGAATGAAATTTGGGGACACTTTCATTCTGATATTGATATAATAAACATTTCGTCTCTTTTATACAGGAAATAAACTCGTGTCACGTACATTGATCCATTTGCAATATAATAAATGATAAAACCATTCAGAAAAAGCAGGCGATTCTCATTTGACTCCGGCACATTGAATAATTCATAATATTTCGGAATTATCAAAGATTTGTGAGGCTGGTATCCATTTGGTTTTGAAATTTGTGATCATTCTGTTCCTGATCACTAGTCCATCGGTTTCCCTGAAACATTAACATTCAATACCAATCAATATACCTGTCGAAGATTTGTACATCATGCGTGGAATGTGTTTCTCGGCTTAATTTCATCAATTCGTGTAACTTTTGGAGATATTCGTCTTCGCTGGATCGGAAATACCTTCAGAAACAGGCCACTTCCATAGAAATTCAGAGGCTTGGCTAGCGCCATAGATCTCCGAATATCTATAACTCTTTCCTTCGATTAGCTCATTTAAGCATTAGTGGGCTCTCTTATTAATGATGAATGATGTTTTCTTCCTTGAAGATATCTTCTGTAAAATAATTTAAGCATCAAGTACTACAAAAACAATAAAGTAATTTGCATAACACACAAAAATTTAAACATCTTAACCTACCTTAATTTACTCAAAATGTTAGAAATTATAATATTTGATCACCAAGAAAGAGATTTTATAATAGTTCGTGAGGTTTCGGTAAATCCATATCCGGTTTGAACATCAATCTTACAGATAGAGGATAAACAACAAATAAAAACACGTTTGTGTTATCTAACAATTCAAAATCATTCTTACAAATTAATTGTTGGGTAATTATCGATTAAGACGATATTGTTAATTATACTCAAACTCGTCTACCTTCGCACACGTTCGGTATTTTGAAATGGATATTGCTTTTTATCGTGCAACTACAATGATTCTGAGTTGTTTTTTGTATATTAAATAGCCTTTCGTCAAACGATATCTTAAATGGAATTATGGCAATATCCAACACGATTCTACTGATCCGACATCGTACCCTTTAACATATTAAGTTTTTCAAGATCTGGTGAAGAAACGGAACTAAATGATAACGCTAATATATATTTATTTGGCAAAATGAGAAGTTGGTCATTTTTATCATTTGCCATCTTCATACGATTACTCTGAGTCGTTTGCTGTATGTACAAAGAATATATTAGATTGAATTCTTCTAACAGCACAGAGAGAAAATTCTCGCTATTTAAGCAAAGTTTGGATTATGAACTGAAATAGGTATTTTTGCTAGATATTAACATTTCTAGTGACATTCTAACTGACAATACCTCTTCGAAATATATCATTTACATGTCCCATTGACCCTAACTCAATCTGTTTTTAAAACTTGTTCTAATATTTGTATGACCATTTTAAGAGAATAATTAGTATGAGAACTCAAATTGATGTTTTGAGTAATAACACTGTCTACGAATCTTTTAGAAAACCATATGACTACTCCAACTCATAAAAGCTCTCCCTTTTTACAATTGAAAGGCAATAATCTTAAAAAATTCTCTTAGGGATGTATATATAGTTCCGTTGATTAGATTTTGTTACAAGCATCGGTGAGTTTTGTTATTACATCAAAGATTATATTTGTTCGACTTCACCCCTCGCATCTTCGTTCATTATCGTAATGTCGATTGGCTGACTCTGTCAATGATTTAATTTGCGATGGAAGTTTTGATGAATTTATTACAGGAGAGGACCTCGTCAATATCTGAGAAACCAAAACAACATTAAATTATTAGTGATCGTTTACGAGCTAGATGGATATATTAATACAAATACAAATTCATACCATAAAAATGCATTTGCAGGCTCAAAAAATCCAGCGGCCATAAATTTGTTGCCTCCCTTATCAATAATGTGGATTAGAGATGATATCTCGAATACATAAACAGACTCAATGTTTATTTGTGTGCGAGTTAATGTTGTGTCTTACAATAGATATGTTTGATTAAAAAGAGGATTCTCAACATTTTACACCGAAGGCTGTAGATCCTGTAAGTAAAAAATCTTTATGAAAAATATCACTGTTGTGAAGTCCATATAAGAAGGTATAGGAATTATGTAATTTTCTTGAACGTATCTTATAAATACGTATTTATCAACCTTAGGATTGAATGACATTTTTGCGGGGATCGCTATGGAGATTTGTGTTATTTATCTATTTGAACGTTTAACAAATTTCCATGGAATAATTTTCTTCTGTTGTTAACACCCATTATATTTCTCATTGTCTCAAAAAGCTGAATATATTTGCAGAAAAATAATTATGATTTCAAACATTTTGATTGTTTTTGCGCAAATATTTGTTCTATTTAATCTACGTTCTATCGGCATATAGCACTATGTAAATTAACGTAATTCCCAGATCATAAATTATCACAGATAGTATTTCTGCTCTTAAAATTTCTTTTTTTGTTTTCCTAAGTAATAAATTCTAACATTTCAAAATTCCTAATATGTCATAGTTAAAAGTTTCATCTTATTGAAGATAATATTTAGCAATAGAAAAGATATTATTTTATGAGACTTGTTTCACGTTCTCTTCAGCTTCGGTTCAATGAGTTATACTCTTGATTTAAAGATAAACACCATATGCAAATTGATCTCAAACAAAAGATCATGAATTGATGAAATTATCGTGACGAGTATATTAAGTTCTGGTTTTACTTCAATAGGTCAATCTAGAATAAACAAAATCTAATGTAGTATTTTAGACGACCTTTTATTAACTGAATATACTAGCCATGTTAACTGAAACGTAAAATTAACGACCATCTTAACTTTGTCGTCTAGGACACTAAGTACATTTGATTGAATGCTGCTGGAGTTAATAAGCACAGACTTGACGTTTGTGGCACTTACAATAGTCCAAGCATCTTGAAAGTTTAAACTCCGTATTTTATTCGTACTTTGAATACCCAGAGCTATGAAACCTATCACCATATTTGATGAATTACTGTTTACGGCAGTCAAAGATATTAGAGTCACGATTAAAGAATAATGTTTTATAAATTTACTTGAATTTACATGTATAGCATTACTGGTCTTACGACAATAGACGAAATGTTAGCTGATATACTAAATCAAATAATTAAGAAAATGATATCTGCTAAACTTTGATCAATTAGTATGCAGTTTAATGAATCCACAGCCCTTGGAAACGGTTCATAATTATTGGTTCAGGTCAGGTATATATCTCTTTGTGACACTAAGGATGCGTTTCCCTTCTGAAAACTGGAGATAACTGAATCTGCGGGTTATATATTTGAAAAAAATTGTTTCATTTTTTAAATGGTAAAAATATTTAAATAAAATATTTCTAGTGTGTGTACAGATTGAGCGTTAAATTATCTTAGAATATCTGTTAAGAATTCAATTTTTTGGTAAATATGAGTCACCGAAACTTTATTGGAACTCATTGCATGATTCGTCGACTGATAAATAACTCGGACACAGTAACAGGAATAACAAGTAGAGATGAAAAATATCATTAATTCAGTGAATTTTATTGAAAATAATTCTTAAAACAGTCAATTGTGTTTTTGAAATCTATTTTGGATAGAATGCATCCAACGATGTTTTCTTAATGACGCTCAATTCAAATTGATGTTGATAGGGTATGTTTTAAAAAGTATTAATTGAATGTTTAGAAAAAATATTTTATAGAAATTAAAAGAAAAAACACGATTGCGAAGTACTTTATAGACAATTAAGTATTCTAGATAAACGAGCTTATTTCGTCGATGCTGTTACTTTCTTGAATGAACTAAATATGTTCTCGCAATGCCAAATTGCAACACGCGACGACCTATCTGTAAATGTCAAATATCATAACTTGAAACTCCAGCTATGACAAAAAAATTACGGTATAAAAATTTACATATTGTGAAAGCACAATTCTTTATATGAGGAAAATGGAGTTCAAAATGTTTCAATGAATATAATGTTAATTATTGTGAAAAAAAGTTCATATGCTTACGAATAAAATTCCATTATTCTTTCAAAATCTATCCGACACTTCATTTGCACTAGCAAGATGTTTATTCACAGTCAAAGTTTGAAAATTCCTGAGACATTACAGTAAAATTTTATTGAGCTCATTAATAGCGATGGAGATAAAAATGATTTGACTATCAGATGCACCATTTGATACAAAGGGTTTTAACTTAATATTCTGTTTTATCCAATGTATATGTAACGTCTACTTCCATGATTAACAATATTTTATGATACTAAGTTAACTATCCTTATATTTATCACATATAAATATATTAGTAGATTTGACGCAAAAGATGGCTTTCGTATTACTTTTTCCAAAACTTCGCAATAAATTGTTGATCAGTTGAAACAGAAAGAAGATCAATGTTAGTATTCACGCAGGTTTCGTTGTGCACATGTCTAAAGAAAATTTTATCGATGTTGTTTATATTATTGTGCATTCTCCTTTAAAAGTAAAAATTTTACAAGAATACTTGGAATGAATATTGTGATTAGGCTACATGGAAATGGAAATAAATCATTTGATAACGTATGAAATTCATTTGTCTCAATTAACAAGAAATATATTGTCCACAAAAATATTTGTATCTTGTTTCCTTTTTAAACATAACGCTTCTGTCATGTTCTCCTTCTAAAAATAAAATATATCCCCCATATCGGTTTTAAATACTATATTACGATTGGTAAATATGCAAAAGTACATTTACTTAGGTCTGTCATTAAAAAAAAATGAAATGGAAGTCGCGACATCAATGAAAAATTATCAAAGATAAAAAAGGTATCGCAGCACAAAAACAGTCGAGACCAGATTCTCTAAAGGATGTTTTTTATGAGTAATCATTGACTCGAAAATTATCCTCAGAAGTGTTAGTCCTCGTTATTTTGGGTGAAGATATTTTGGAGGTGTAATTATTGTCACATTTATTTGTTCAAAATTTACACCATGATTGAATGTCGTCTCTTATTCAATTATAAACTTTAAATTAATTGATATCTACTGAAATTGATATGGCATGTACATCACAAAATGTTTGAAAACAGTGTCATATGACAAATTTAATTCATATATTAGGTATATTTTCAAACAATAATTAATGGTTTCTTAGACAACGAAATTCATAAGAATGATGATATACCTCTATTTAGAGATTGATTATATATAAATGATGGAACAAATCAATATTATTGATTACCTGTCAATAAGAATGACCAGATATATATAACAAGTGACTGCTTTGAAACGACAGAGTATAAAAAAATACCCTCCGTTGATATAATAAACTTATTTCTGAGAATTCCATTGAACTGTACAGAATAATTCATAAATTGGGGCTAACGAATATCTATCCACGATAATTGAAAAGTAGCTAGTCCACTGTTCGCCCATCGACCTTCTCTTATATGTTTTTACGTTTTTATGTAACTCTATTTTATTAGATGATATGTAATACTGGAGTGAGCATCACGGATGAATGCTTCATATGATTGACCTCAATTTGTCACTTAAATATTTAACCATGCTGAATGTTAAAATGATGATTGGTAAGTATATATTGAATATATTTGCAAATGTGAAATTCGAGGCCTGCAAATTTAGACATTTTAAACATTATATTAGTCTTTATTTTTACAATAGAATCATACGTATTTTATTTTGAGGTTTGTGCTAATTTATACTTGAATTTACATCTTAAAGATTCAATAATACTTATAAATTTTTTTAGATTTTAACATATAAAAACAATATTAACAGATCGGATTTCCTGTTCAGTGGGATTATTAATTAGGAGAATAAATCAATTTATAATGCCTGAATCAAATTGTTTTAGCAATTAAAACAAAAAATTATAAATTAAGCAGAATTCACACAATCATCAGTAAAAAAAACTTAATATTCACTTCCTTTGTATGGTGTCTTTGTCGAAATATAACTCTGGAGATCATTGCTACCTTTTCTGCAACAAATTTTTAAAACTAATATAATCATATATCATAATTTATTATCGGAGTTTTCAATTTTTAATGGAAAATAACCACGTACAAGCCCTTGCGAAATATTCTGGTGTCCCTGTATATCTTACGAAGGGCGACGAGTAGGTCCAAAGCAGAACAAATCAGCTTAACGCGCCGAATCTTCCAATTAGACGATTTTGACGAAAATATAGAATCTAGGGCTATTTATGGTCAACGTTTCCAGCTAGAAGTTATAATGCAACTTCTAATCTTTGAGAGAAACGAAGATGACTCAATAAAAAGGGTCCTACTTATGTCTAATGGAGAAGAACCGAATTCAGCTATATATCAGAGAATTAGAAACACGTATTATAAGAGAAAAAGGCTATGAAGCAATTGTCGAGTTTATGTCTGCCCGTCACCCTAAAATGATAAACTTATTTCTTCAACGATAACGATTGTGAAAATGAAACAGAAAGAAAAGATGACCCGATAACTGATTTCATTACAGCCGTAAAAGAGTTGGGGTGAATTGTGATTTCGACAATTCGGCCAGAGAGCGAATAGGAGATCAAATCGTACTCGAGCGATAAGAGAAACACATTCAACACATGAACTCATCAGAAAATTCTTTGAAAACAAAGCAGAGCTACAAGAGGTGGTAGATGAGGCCATCTTGATATCGGGTTCCACGAAGACATCTAGTAAGATGCAAAAACGAGATGACCGAATTTTTGGGGAAAACCTGATGAGATCGGCAAAGTAGAATATAAAAAAATAGACAAGGCATCTTCTACGGAATAAACAACAGTCTATGAAGAACAAAAAAATTGTGTGAGGTGCGAGAAGTCAAGGCGCCAGTTCGGAAAAAGATGTCCTGCGCTGAAAATCGGGTGTCGATTATGCCAAGATATCAGATATATTACCGCCGTATGCCTGAAATTGGGAAAGGCTCGAATATTACACCGCAAACAGACAATAAATGCTTTTGAATCAGAGCAAATTAATGATATTATTTTTGACCTCTCTTACAACGGCATTTATTCATAAAATAAAAGTCACCCGTGCTCTAAAATTAACGATGGGTATTCTTTTATGTTAACCATCAACGGTTAAAAAGTAAGTAACTTGCTAGACACTAGGGCATCCGTGTCATGCTTAGGTCCATCTATTTTGCGAAAATTTGGCGAACCACATTAGTTCGAGAACCAATAATAATTGGATATTCGAAAAACGTTATTGAAACATTGGACATGACTTATGCTACGGTCGAGTGTAAAAACCAACAATACATACACACACTTGTTATCACAAAAAGAGATGTCACACTTGTTTTTGGTCTGAATTGATTGAATAAACTAGGAATCAGTGTCATATTAAATCTGCTAGACTCGTCTGATACCTTGTATTAGGTAAAATCTACCATATATTATCCAAATATTCATCCATATTCGAAACTAATAGAGATAGAATACAGAATCATACGGCTTCAATACTGTTTAGAGATGTCATAACCATTGTTCATCGTTCACGAAGATTACCGCTAGGAATAAAAAAACAGCTGTCTAAGAGGAACTGAAGCGCCTTGTACAGCGTAATGTTATAGAACAGGTAGACCCTATTAACGAAAAATTAACCTGGGCATGTCCTATAATAAATATATGCTAAAGGAGCAAAGTTATCACGATCTGTGGATATTTCAGATGTAAATTAACTCGAAATATCTCAATTCCACCTTATCATGTCCCGTCATTCTATGATGTGATGGATAAAATTAAGAGTGGAACAACCTTCACTGTTTAAGTTTAAAATGATGCCTGCCTACAGCAGCCTTTAGATGAAGAATCAAAATCTTTAGAATGCATATTTATTCATTGATGTTACTACCGCTACCGAAAGCATCCTTTTGGCTAGTCATCAGCTCCTATGAGTTTCCGATCAACCATAGACTCAATTCTACAAGAGATCAATGGCGCTCATTGTTATCTTGATCACACCATAATTACTGGCCACAATCAGATTAAACATTGTATTAATTAATAAGAGGTTTTCAAGCGAATGTCAGAAGCATATATTAATATTAGCCAAACCAAATGTATGTTCATGAAGTGTGAAGTTGATTTTCTGGGACATCAAATTAACAAAAACGGTGTATATCCAATAGAATCGAAAGCATTCAACTATTACCGTTTACAAAAAATGAAAAAAAGAACTTAGAGCTTTTCTTAGATCAGCATCATATTAGCCAAGATGAATCCCAATGCTTTGTGGTCTTTGTCGAACTTTTTAAAATCCTACAAAAAAGTGCCAAATGGGTGTAGGGCAAAGAACATCAAAAGTTATTTAAGCATATAAAAAATATGTTGTCATGACAGCTTACTTTGAAACACTTTGACGAATAGAGACCCATAATTGTGACAACAGGCGCGTCATATTTGGGGATCGGAGCAGTTATGTTACAGTTAAATGATGCAGATGAAATAGTTTCCGTATGTTGCTTTTGGAGATCTTTGGATATGGCAGAACCCAAATACTCTTTTACAGAAAAAGAGGCTCTCGCGTTGATTAATGCACTAAAACTCTACATTATTACCTATGCGGGAGAAATTTCACATTTATTACAAACTACTTGAGCGATGTTTAAGTGGTCACATAGTTTTTCATTAAAGCAATCAGCAAGAATCAGTAAATGATCATAAATACATAGAGCCTAGTATTACGAGATTAAATTCCGAAACGACAAATATAACTCCATAGAAGATGCTTTATCGCGACTAGCCATACCTTTATAAAGACTTTCAGATGAAGAAACATCATATGAAACTATCAATCTCATACACGAAACATTTTCTATATACAAGGCTATTCTCGCAAACAATACACAAAATTATCAATTATTCTCGAATGTTTTTAAGTTTATTTAGTCTGTGGTGTCCAGCTTAACAAAAAATTCAAAAATTGATACTCGCATTCTACGATAAATATATCTGTTTATCTCAGAAAAATATTTCTAATGATCGACAAAATTTTAATTCCATTTTCTCTACGAAAAGTGTAAAAATACATGCATATTGATCATTCAGTAATAAACCTCATGAAGAAGATCAATTAAGAATAGGCTTAGTGGCCACGTATCAATCAAAACATAGTTTTATGTGTTCAAGGGTGCAAAGAATGTTAATAACACTGCTCAAATATTCCTCAAGCACCGTTGACTACATGTGTTCCACATGGCGAATCATTGAGCGTGTTCATATCGATTATTCAAAATCTCCTGACAAGAAAAATTCATGGGTAGTGATGGCAGATATTTGAACATAGTTGATCGATGTATACTCCGTCAAAATTACTACTGCACGAAAAATTATTCAATGCTTTATAGATTGTTTCTCTCTTTTCAGAGAGCCAAAAAATAGTTTATGACTACGTAAAACGATTCTCTTTGAAGGAGTTAGGTGAGTTTTGCCAAACACAAGGTATCAATAACATACGGACCACCCCACAACAATCAAGATAAAATGGATGCACAGAGAGGAAAATTCGATTGATCTAGGATAAATATGTCTAAATTAACCAAGCCGTCGATGAAATACAATGTTTAGATATCTGCATGCTTTGTTATACGAATACCATTCAATATTATATCCTTAGGTCTACTGCTGAATCAATGATAGGTAGAAAGTTACGATGCATATTGGATAATTTCAAACGGCCGGATGTTGATAACGTCGATAATGGAAAATTTTAACAAAAATATTTTCACGATCAAACAACATACACCCGGGAATTTTATGAATGTCAGAAGAAAACGATCAAGATCGAAACAAAAACCGGATATCGAAAAGGTGAAGCAGTTCAGAAAATAACTGATTTATCATGTAGTGAAATAATTTTACATAAGCCTGCAGATCAATTAATAGAAATCATTCCAGGCTTTCAAGATGTAGAAATAGAACAGAAAGAGGAATGTCAGAATATGTAAAACCACCATGGTAGTGATTACGAGACAGACTATTGTCTTTGCATATCATACACAACGTATAATCTTTGAATATAGTCCAAATATCTAATTCAGAACTTAACTGTAATCACCAGAGGAATCTATGATCAGACTATTGTCAGAACAGAAAAAATGAACACGATAAATGATGATTAATATTCATATATTTTTAAGCGTTTATCATCATCTTCATATTCTAAATGAAACATATTTTGCGTTAGTGCCGCCTGTGTACCCTCTAAAATTAAAAAAAGTTAAAATGATTTTTTACAAAAGTTTGTTTTGACATTTAAGGTCTGATTAAATTGAATCTAACAAAAATATAATGAACATTCGAAAACAAATCATAATATTTGAATGGGTATAATTTTACACAATTTAAGTGTTGGCTAAAATCCTATATTATAATCTCTGAAATCGAGTTTCATTTATTTGGCAAGAATTTTGAGATATTCATATTAAGGGTTACCCCGTGTTTATCTTACAAGTAATTATTATGGATTTGGTAAAGTTATATTGTTTTAACAAACCAAATCCTTTTGTTTAACTTATGGTATAATAATATATTCTATTTTATATTATAGTGAAATGGAAAATTAGTGGTCAGAAAGGTTAAATCTCTACTTAATTGTTATCTTCAAAAAATTGTATAGACAATGTAATTCGAGGTTACCTCATCGATGCATAAATAACATTAAAAGCTTATGTGTCTATCTTCACAAAATTCTGTATTTTAAACATTAAATACTTTCTTGACATTTCGCATGTCATCGGCCAAAAAACACTGTTTAAACATGATTCTTTGCAAGATTTATGTGAATAAATAAATATTTGTCAATTTGTATTTACTTTTTCCGAATAATATTAATTTTGAACAATAGATGATTGTTCCTGTTTTATGTCAAAATTTATTCAAGATCCATTTTTATAGATCTGTCAAAAATTTTAAGGGATAAATTTGTCATAAATAAACTAATTCACACAAATATTTAGAAGCTATATAAAAATAATCGCATGTTTTTGAAAATACTCAAAAATGGTATGACCCCATTAAAATATGGTGGTTAGCAAAAACCGAAAAATATCCGATGATGATTCAAACAGATGATCCAAAATAGGCGAAATTGCAGAGAAGGGATACAATGATTAAGATCAGAGATTCATTTCGTCGATATAATATTTTTCTAAAACAAATCGGATTTGAGAATTTCAATTTCAAAAGAATCTTTTTGTGCTCAAGGGTAACAGGATTACGAAATACCAACCATGAAATAATATCCAAAATAAAAATTTAAACAAAATCATACCCCTGGTTTGTGGAACAGTTCGGTTTGGAGATCTTCATGACGATTCCGACCTGTTCGGCTCTGTGTTCCCCCGACCGGTTTTCGATTTGTCATATGATCTATGTTCATTGAAAATAAATACAGACACCCGACTCCTGATCCATGTGCATATATTCGGGAAACGGCTAAAAGTAGAAAATTTTTATTGTAAAATAACTATAGTTAACGATAATTGTATATATGCTATAAATACGCCTGTATCTTGGTACGCTTTTGAGGCAACAAAATTATCATTGCGCATTGTAAGTGCCTACTTATCGGTTTTGTATCAAGATAGGAAAGCTGTGGGATCCAAGAAATCTCACAGCTGCTCCTCTTTTAGGTTATTAATTATTTTTTCGTTATGACATTCGAAATGGCAGGAAAACAATTTATTGCACTTCCGGATTTTACCTTTATAGGTAACTTGTACAGCATCAAATTTTGCCATAAAACAGAGAATGATAGGCTAAAGTTGTTATGTTGATCAATATATATGATGTTTTATATAATTATATATAATTTTAAAAATGATTTAATTTTAAGTGCATATTTGTGGAAGTAAAAATTGGGTAGGTATTAGCTGGTTCAAGCATTATTTAACCATATATGTCAATGCTTAAAATAGCAAATATGTTCACTTAGTCTCTGAAAGGTAGCCAATTTCGAAAATAAAACTGATTTGTCATTTATAAGAGGATAAAAATTCCAATCGTTAAACCTGTACCTATTGAAACAGAATATTATGCGTAGAACAACACATTGTTCAAACTCACAACAAGTCGCATATTTGAATTATTAAATAGTTCTGAGAACCAGATCATAAAATTAAAGGTTATACCTTGATGATTAGGTTTGAGAATTTGTGAAATCGTATTATATAACCTAACGATGTTAATCGAGACAAAAATCGTTGAAATTAGCTTGCTTGATGATTATTAAACGGATTCTTACTTTTTCACCATTATAAAACACATAGAATAGAAATAGATCATTTTAAATAGTTATAACAGTCTTTTGATTCATTATATCAATTATGCATTTTCTTAATTTGAAGTGTTGGTTCCATGAGTATATTTTTTCAACAAAATCGTCATTATTATCGACTAAATACGAGTGATAATCACTAGAATGGATCAATGAGAAATAGGCATTTATTTAAAACGTTATAGATTTTCAAATGTACTAGTTAAAAATGTAAATAATATATGGGTATATAAAATTATAATGTTCAAATAACTTACCAGCTCCTCGTGGTCAGGTTTCGGCAATGGCTTACCTTCGATGAGTGCGTCACTTTTAACGAAATCAATCTAAAAGTTAATAAACTATTATATGTTAAATATTATTTGAAATGTAAAAATCCAAATGAATTTTCAAAAATATGTTATTGATAAATTTTATTGAGATTATTAACATTTAATGGTTGAGATTGTCTAAAATAAATTCATGTAGCTGCCCAAGTTGCATCATATAATTCCCAAAATTGGAACACGCTGAATAAATTTGAAACCAATAAATCATAATTTCTATGAATCTTCATTCTTAAATATAAAACCTATTGTGGGGTACTCTTAAATTAACAAAATTCGTTCGGACTCAAAATCACGAGATTTACATATCCAAACAAGACAGTCAATGATAAAATAATTTGTTCAAGTTTTCGCCTAATTAAAATATTAATAGAATGGAATTTCTATGGTTGTTTAATATTAAATAATGAAGCATTTTTCGGGAAAAATCGTATGAGTTTCATCATGAACCTCATTAGAATTTGAAACAAAACTATAACTATGGGTATTCTGAATATCTATCACTAGCTATTTTATAGTTAAATATATTGCAACTTATATCATTCGAAGTAAGCTAATGATGAATCATTTTCTATCCCGCCAAATGAAACATCAGTTAATACATTCTTTAAGTAAGAAAATGATTACAGTGCATCATGGACAGAAATCTGTCATCAATTCAACTAGTAATAGGCTAGGGTATTATATATTTTCGGTTAAAATATAAAAATGATGAATGATCGAGAAAAATGGGCATGTATTCTACAACAATATCAATTTTTGAAATATTTTATGACTGATTATCATTAGTCAGTTAAAATTATATTTTTACGCTCATTCAGTCAAAAATTGTTAAATTATATTTTATAGAATTAATACATTACTCATGAAGTTTATATATTTAAAATTATTGGCGCGTATAAATTAAGTAAACAATGACCGACTAAAAACAGCAATTGCTTAAAGAATCTCAGTTATCAAACCGTTGTTTTATGTCATTAAAACTTATACATCTGTTTGGAATAATAATTACTAATATTTAAATAAAATCAAATATCGTTGTGTTGACTGAAAAATATTATGGATTTATATGAATAACA
This sequence comes from Thelohanellus kitauei, assembly GCA_000827895.1. NCBI lineage: Eukaryota > Metazoa > Cnidaria > Myxozoa > Bivalvulida > Myxobolidae > Thelohanellus > Thelohanellus kitauei. The sequence goes on along the minus strand of JWZT01003091.1, from coordinate 39,125 downwards.
TCTTAAAAATCATACCTGAGAAAGGAAAAGGGCAGACCAGAAAAAGGAAAACGTCTTCATGTAACCAGAAATTTGATAACTATATCAGATAAAAGTCTGTTTAAATACTCATTTCTAATCAGATATCAGCTGTCGTTGAAGTAATTATCATTAATCGGTGAATTTATTTCCATAACGGCATCAAAACCGTCTATGCAATCTTTGTTTATCATTTCAGAACTAACAGAAATCCTCAAAATAATTCAAAAAAAGGATGTGGTACTAGATTTCATGAGAGCAAATTTTTTGAAAATCGGCCGCATATATACGAATCTAAACCTCTTTTTTCAATTTAAACTATTTAGATTCAAAAATGAGTTAGAGATAATACGTTTGCTGAAATAGACTCATAGGAAATTATCGGTTGCCTTTACAACTCGCCATGATATAATCTATTTAAGTCTGTTTTTGAAGATAGAAACTGATCGAATGTATGATTTTTGATAAACTGTAAAACTCAAGAGATTATATTATTTTTAATCCATTTTTTAATGTTAATAACATGCCAACAATCACAAAACGACGAATTGTTTCGGAGAGGATTTCTTAAAAATGAATGATTTGATCAAAGAGTAGAGGAAATGGTTTATTTTTTCTCTACCGTTTATCTCGGTTGCATATCTGGACAACGAATAATTTTTAAAACGAAAATAACACATGCGCAGTTACAATGAAAACTCGTTAAAAATGATATATTCTTAAACACATGAATTAAATGCTATACTTCTGTTATCCAACTAAAAATGACCAGAATTCTATTTATATTATATAACAAGCAGTATTTCTTCAAACAACAAATTTATTTAAAAATTAAAAATTTCACTAATTAATTAAATAAATAATTTGTGTAACGTTAAAGAAGACCAATCTCTAAACATCATCATGTTTGCTGGAATATAGTGTCTTAAAATTTATCGAAGGCTTTCATTTAGCAAGTGATGGGTTCTGCGTTGAGAATTCGCACACTTTTTATTTGGAATTTGCTGGCAAATAGTTGTTGATATTTTTCGTTCAGTTGCAAATATTCTACTAATTTGAACATGACAACATCACGACTATCGACCATTTTTGAAAATCCACTGTCCCATCCTTCAAAATAATTGTATATTCTCGATTGAGAAATCATTGTAATTTTATTAACATTCAATAATACTGTTGGAAACTACGTTATTGTATTTTCACATCAACATATCTAAATCCAATATAATTGTTATATATATATTCTAGAAAAGTGCTTCCTAATCTTTGCATGACGCGAGTAGATTAATCGGCTGTAGAAAATTCTGTGAGCTATAGCCTTATTAAATCCATTAATAGATAGTCTAATTTTTGATCAATAACAATCCTATATGAAATATAAAATCACAAAGGATAAATCGCTGTCAATTTATGAAAAAAAGTATTTAACAGATTTTTTAAACTTTTGGTGGCATACAATTGTAATTACTATTTAAAAGCAGTCAATTTAGTTCAGATGTTCCGTTTTTTTTCGTTGATCCTATGACAATGATGCATTTGTCATTACACGAAGGAATAGGAGTATGGTCAGTGAGTCTTCCATTTTACTTGTCATTTATACCTGTCTTCGCTGTAAATTACTGAAAACATCTATTGGTAGAACAAATCCAAAAAATTTATCATTGGCCAAATGAACGTATGTTTTGAACTCGTCCATCATGGATTGGTGAACAGAATAAAATTATATGGTCAGTTGAATGGTAAACATCGTGTTGCAAAAATCTACATCACATTGTATTAACAATTTCATATTACTGACCTCTAATTCAAGGTTTCCATTAATTTGCCAATCTTGCTTTTGAGTAACAAAAACAAGCAGATATAAAGGTGGAGACGTAATACTATTATTATTCCGATTCTCAAATCTCCACTCAACAAGCTTCAAGAGGCTTAAAACATTAATAATGTACTGTATAACATCATACATTTCGTTCTAGTCAATTTGACATTAGATTCTGAAACACATTTTGATTTTCTTCTTGTAACTTTTAAATAAACAGACGTAGTTTCATTTTGGATACTCAGAAATCATCACACAAGTTATTAAAAGTTAATATTGTCCCTTTGGCACCTCATTTAAGTAGATTTTATGAAAATTTATGTCCCAAAAGATTTCAGATTATTAACCAAGTCAACATTCAATATATATTTCTCTTCTTGTTGTAATATTAATTGTTTCACGAACAAATAGATCGATACTTGATACAGTGCCATTAACGTGACAGAATTTTTCCTTTTGATAGCCATCCACCTTCGAAATATCTCCGTATTCGTCGTTAGTGTAGAATAAAAACGGTTTTACTTCTAGTCTTTTCAGAACCGATTTTCGAATTTCGTTTACAAATATGAAAAAAACCTATTTGACTCAGTTGATATATAATTTTTTCCAACACAGAGCTTATCGATGAATAATGAAGTGATATGTCAGTATTGGGTTACCTAGAAATAGTTATAATAATTCCAGATATCTAGATTTATTATACATCATATCCAGAGCCCCATATGTGCATACATAAACCAATTATTCCGATTCGATCGTGTTTTTCTCTCCGAGACTTAAGAGATTCGAAAGATATCTTCTTTTAGTCACTGAATGTAAAAATTCATATCAAAGTAGTACTTGGATGGCAATAAAATTTGCCTTACTTGCTAGAGCAAAACTGCGATATGAACTGTATGTGACAGAACATTTGATTCTTCACTTCCCATTAAAAAAAAAAAGAAATTTAATTTTTTACATATATTTGTAACTGTAAATGAAAATTACTATCTAAAATTTTAGATACGTCATGATATTATTTTTTAGTGGATTTCATAAGATATTTTTATTCTCACTTTTTAATCGACAAGCATTATAGCAGCAAAGCAAATGGCTGTCTACTTATTTCGTCTGCGTCTACCAAATGCTGTTTTAGGGAGTATCAAGTAGGGCAAATTCATATGAAATCAAGACAGTATTCATACTATGTTTGTTACTCTCTAATTAAATTGATTTTTGAGTTTCTATAGAGAATGTTATTTTTTGTACTTGATCTCTTTCCTTGGATCATAATTTAGTGTTTATTTTCTATGAATGTTTTGTCTTGATGTGAAAAGCAAGAAAAAATTTTTTATATGAAAATGAACTCATAGATCTAATAACCAGCTTTTACAAGTATGATATAAGCCATCGTAATTTTATCAGTTCAACTTTAGTTGAATTCATGATAAGGTAAATTCTTACCGTTTATTTGCCATCTTGAATATTATTTAAATTATAGGGTTTTCGGTTCAATTTCTTCGTTTTGAAAATGCCCATACATTCATACCAAAGATTTACCATTTCAATCAATTAATGAATCTGAAATTATTAAGCTGTTGTAAACATAAATTCAGTTAAAGTCAGAGAAATTGCAATAAAAATAATAGCGGTATAAGAAAAAGAATTGTGGAGACTCATAAAGACGGAAGCGCGGTAGCAATAATATATAGTAATGAGAATTTAGATACATCGATTTTATCTTATATTCTCAACAAATTTCGAAAAACGAGGAAATAATGATAAAAAAAGAATAGGGGAATAATCTAATAAAAATGACTCCCGATATAAAAAATATATCAGCGATCTTCTTTATGAAGATTTCAAAATTTCTTTTAGAAATATCTGTTACTGTGACTGTTAGTATAGAATATATGGAGACATTTATTCGTCGATGTTTGAACAATGAAATTATTGCTTACATTAATTTTTTTAAACCTGAGATGAGGTTTTGCTCAAAAATTTTTCAGATCGACAAATTTGAACTTATCACCATGTATATTGAAAGTTTTGATACTTTAGTAGTATGCGGAACTTGAAAATCTTATTTTATCATGAAAGTAACTTGAGTTCTGACCTCTATGCAGTTGTATCATGTAACAGAATAAAGTCGTGCGAATTTCTCTATATAGACGATGGAAGAAATTCTTAAATTTTTAACGTTTATTAAAAATTTTTCATATATATATATATAAAACAATTTTAAAACCACAACAATATTTTAATATCATATATCGAATATTTTCTAAAAATTTTAAAAAAAATTTCAAACTTTTTAACTAAGTCAAAACATATGGAGCTTCGCAAGCAAAACCTAAACAGCAAGCGAGCATCTTTTTACTTGAGAGAACGATTTGGGCAAACTGTGATTAATAGAATTAATTCACAATATAGGCTTACATTAATATTAATTTGAAGATTAATGGGGATTATTTACTAGATCTATTCACGAATATTGTATGCCGAATGCTAATTCATCGTTTTACTTCAAATTATTACAAACGGGAAAGAGGCATGTATGGTTAATTTAGAATAGCTCACAAATACATTTTGTGTCATTCATAAAAAACTAGATCAATATCTCAAATACGATTTAGGCTGGAAACCATGTCAATTTAAATATATTTTTACATTAACTCAAATCGATGAACCGTATGGGAGGATAAACAGTAACGCATCGCACAGTAAGGAACGAAGGGTATATGAACCGTACAGTCTTGCCATAGGTTGCGACAAAGGAAACTCAGAAATGGCCTACATATGCCAAACGCAGGAAAGCTGTGGACCAAAACACATGATGCAAGCACGATACTTCAAAATAAAGCCGAGAGATGTGGGTGTTTTTTAGATTCGCCTGTTTGAAAACCACAGTCTCGAGTCGCTTAGTGCGATCAAGAACGAATGTGAAGCCATCGAGAACGAAAAGCTACCGAAAAACGTCACGATGTGTTTTGCAGCCGGATGAATACTCAAATGGATCAACGACCCCTTTCCTGTTATGGTTTGACGCAGTCTGCCTAAGTCAACTACCTCATCCAGTAAAAAATGCAGGCTGACTATAGAGGTGCATCTCATAAAAGAAATCGATCCAGCTATGTATAGAAACGCAAGGCATTTATCATTTATTTTTCTTTTTAATAAAATGTACAAATTCTACCAAAAATAATCTAAACAATCCTTCTCTGGTTTAATTTATTTTTTTATGCTGCTATACTTCATGAATGCGAGATTAAATTGTGTACATAAAAATGTCATATTAAAAATTCAAAAAATATCTCTAGATAACAAACGATGTTATTTTAAGTACAGAAATAAAAATAAAACATAAAGACTTTCTAATATACAAGAGTTTTAAGGAAATATAAAATATCCGACTGAATTCGTTTCTTACCTACAAATATTCATGATGATTCGTTACGATATAATGGAACTTCTTGATGATATTTTCTGTTTCTTTTGACTATATTTGTTGGCGAAAACGTTGCCAATGTGTTTCATAAGAATTGCGAAGATTTTAATTCATATAGGACACAATGTAGTTAATTATATCCAGAATATCTGATATGCACCATATGCGCTCTTAGAATCCTTATAGTAAATTCTAAATTCGCTATGTTCGAAAATTACACATTTTAATTGTTATTTCGACACTTTCAAATAGCCGATTTTTATGTAGAAAATGTATTATCCAAATAGAAACATGAAATTTTTATTTCCAGTTTATATTAAGCATTGATTATATATAATTACTAGTTGATCAAGCATAGTTGCGAATTGAACATATATACTTTCGCACTGATTATGTTTGAGTGTATCATCATCCATAGTCATGGAAATTTAGAATTATTGAATCAATTTACTTACTAATGTACACACTATCGTTATATACAAAAATCTTATTTTAACCCAAAAAAAGAATGCTGATTGAGATTCTCATCTATATCTGCATGCTAGTGTCCTTCACGGAGTATCGATACATTTTTTGTAATGAAAAATATAAGGCGAATCATCTTACGAGACAGGCAAATAAATATACATTCAATGCAGTTATTTATGGAAGACCTGTAAAGAATGAAAAATCTGTACTAAGATTTAATTTTTCCCAGCATAGGTCGAGCATATAACGTCTTATTGAAAATATAAATGAGAATATATCAATCCAATTACCAATTCCATTTATTTGCACTGATTTGATTCTAACTTTTATGACATGAAATATTCTGAAATACGTTATATAATTCTACTACAAAATAACCAAATGATAATCGTTCTTTTTAAAAAATTATGCAATGGAGATAAAATAATTAATTCGTCCATGATATTAAATTATGCCCTAAACATCGATTAGTTTTCTGACTGATAATTTATCATGATGCATCCATGACCGAAAACAGTTGATCCTGTTCAAATCAAGAAATTATAAATAGAAAAACTGTAAAAGCTATCTAATATTCTGAAATTGGGGAAAAGATTTTATGAAAAACTGAAAAATAGACAGTTTTAACAATGAAAGGTTGTAAAATGCAGTCAAAAATAATAATTTTTCCCAAAATATCACAATAATTTATATTTAAGTTCATTATATCCATTAAAATACCGTATCGAATAGATTTTGAAAATGAATTTGTCCAGCTTCATGTTTCTAGACTTTAAATGAACATAAAATTTTTTATATTGTCTATAATCTAATAAATTCATACTGAACCGTCGATTACAAATATAGCAAACCGCAGTAACCATCAACAAATTATCGTCTATTGATTAAATGATGTTGACGTTTTATTTTTTTTTAGAGTGTAAAAATGTCGCCATTTTTCGGTATTGGAGGGAGTGTAATGTTGTAAAATTGGCAGTCTTTCAAACAAGTATGCATTTAATTCTTCTGATTTAATTGTATTGATACACCACCTGTTTGAATCTATTCGGGGGAGTTTTGTTATATTTTGCAGTACTTTTAGATGGAAACGTCGATTTACCGGATATATCTTTATATGATGTTATTTTAACTCGGAAACAATTTATGCGAATAATTTTGTTATTTTCTCTCAAAGATACTGGACCTTTTTTTTCTTTAATTCTTTGGGTAGTATTAGATTTGGATTTCATTATTTTTTTCTGTGCACGACAAGTGAAATGAAAACGAAAGTTACGGATTATTTCTTCTGGTTAATATTCAAAGAAAATTGTTATTGTATGAAAAATAGACAGGGGTTATTAGACACGGTTTACTGTATATAGGGATGATCGATAATTGCCCTTGGCATTTAATTGATGTAGAAATTCAAACTAACTATTACATAGGGTACTAGTTATTCATTATTAGTGAAATTTTTTTACAGTAAACATGTTTACGACAGATATGAATATCACATCATTTATCTGAGATGTATCAATATCACAGGATTATACGCTCTTACATGCAAGGGATACCTCGCACAAATTGTGTATTGCTAAATCATCACCAAATTCTACATTCTAGAGAATTGGATAATCAAATTGCGTTCTTACAGTGCCTTGTAATCTATTTCGAATGCCGGCGGCACCTTTGCTATCAACTATGAAACCATTGCTATCAACTTCGAGAAAGGGCAGCAAAACAGTTTTTTTTAAATTTGTTATTAGTTGGTTGAATTCAATGTTCTTTTTATAAATAAAATTGATCAGCTTGAAAAAAGCGACGATTTTGATTTCGAAATAGATTGCAAAGCGCTGTATGGAAAGCACTATTAAATTGTTTATTATGAAAAAACATACACTGATTCAGAAATTGATTTTGTTGAAATAATTTGATTTGTGTCTTGGATTCAATATTTAACTATTATTAATACAAATCTGTTTCATCTTTAATAATTGTTGAGCCATAGACAAATTTATAATATCATCTCAAAATGCAATTTCAAGATTGAAGAAATTAAGTGATTCCATACACCCATCACGTAAAAACATCTGTTATTTCCAACAAAAAGGAATCGGATGCCTTATATTAAGATTCGAATATCGCCGTTCTTCTAATTTCCATGATTTCATTACTTATCATACCGCGCCCTCCTAGATGCTCTTACATCCTCAATTATCTACATCTTCTTTTAATCGCTGAATTGTAAATTTTTTCTAGAAATCATAACTTGGTTGTTCTTTCTTTTTTAATTAGAAGTGTATTTTTCATCAATGCATTATATTCTTGAAGTAATTTTGCAATGATTTCGATTATTGATATATGCTGTATTAGGAAATTTTATGTTTAATTGAGGTGTTTTGTTTTATTCTTTAAATTCCCGTGATTGAATTATTTCCAAAATTCTTTGAAAGAAAGAGCCTGTTATTTTTATCATCAGCTGATAGATTTGAGAGTATATGACTCCACAAATTGTAAATTATTCGATAAAGTCATTTAAACACCAATTTATTCGATATTTACTTTGATACAACATCAGAGTAAAATTTTGAAAAACTAAATGAAATTTTGTCAGTAAAGCCACTCGTTAACACTTTACAATTTTCGTAGCAATTATGCAGGTATATAAGATAACAATATACTCATTCATCAAATAAAAGGAAATATCAAATTATAATAATAGGAATAGTGTCCACTCTCTGTGGTTGGAGACGAAGCTGAATTCAAGCATCAGTTAAATTTTTATTTAATTTAACGATTAAGAATCAGCACGTCCATTTCTCAATTCAAATGATAATACAACCTCAAATTTCTAAATAGTCATCAAATTATATCCTCCATTTCTTGATTTATGCTTATGAAGTCGTTTTACATCGTAACCCATCATGATAAATTGTTTTGACTTCACTATATATTCTTTAGTTGCAAAAATACCCTTTGACAATTTTCGAACAAATTTTCTGAATCAATAATATCAAAATAACAGCATTCATCGGAATATTTCTCCGATACTATTTAATTTGTTATTAAGCAGGTCTTCGTCAATACATAAACAAGGATTTGAATTTATTTAATATAGAAAAAGAATCTCCGAATGGTATACAAGGCATTACATAAATTTGAGTTTGGCGATATCAGTCGCAATTAAATGAAATAATTATTTTCACAATACCCTCTACCTCATATGCTAAATAGTTTTTCAATTCACATATTATATCTTGTTTATTCTTCCATTTTAATAAATTTTGCGAGATATATGTAAAAATCAATTGAACATTTATTATTTGATGACGTCAAAAAACATTTATTAATAGACTTTAAGAATTAGAGGTTGATCTCAAAATTCTACACATTATAATAATCAATGTATCCTAAATGTATTAAAATATAATTGAAAGGCGTTGATTGATAAATTAAATGGAAAACCAATCGACACCTAGTTACAGAAATAAAATATGAATATATCGTATTTAAGGAGGTATGAAATATATATTCTACAGGAACCATAGATACTATGATCAAAAGTATCTATAATTATAACAGACGATGTGGCTTTATTTTATGATCATGCAATTTTATACAGTAAACTTATCAACTCGTAATATATAAAAAATTAAAATGTGATAAACACTTATTTGAAAGGAAAATACAGTCAACTTCGGTTCAGTGCACAGCTTCGAGACCGAGAAAAACGTGCACCGAACCAGAGTATGCGGTCATAGGACTTGACTGTATATCTAATGAAAGAAAATTTATATTCCCTTAAAAATAAATTTACGAATTCAACGAATTTTAATAACTTTTTCTTTCGTTTTTATAATTCGTTACCTTTTTGTTATTTGCATGTTTCCATCATATACAGTGTTCGACAATATATCTGTCCCAAGTTTTAAAATGCTTAAATCTTAAGAAATATAAAATGAGTCTAAAATCACAATATAGACAAGTTTGTTTCTTATGGGGTCGATGTCATTAATTAATGAGTTGTTGCAACATTTTTAAGTTGGTTGAAAAAATATTTACCTGAAATGACAAACTCGTTATTTGAAATCTACATGATTGATGTTCTTATGATTACTTTCAACATAAACTGACCTAGTGCTTTGAAAATTTCTAACTCATTTTCATAGGAACGACAGCATTGTTTCGATTAATTATGATTGTTCAATCAATATTGACAATACTTTTGTCATGTCTAATTAGATATTGATTTAATTATTATTAGACGATAGAATTTTATTAATATCGTTTGGACAATGTAGCCAGTATTATCAATATTACTTTGATAAGTCAGAGATTGATAAAATTTTAATAAAAAAGATTTCGAAATAGGACATCATTATCTATCATGACTTACATATTTTTGCATTTGTCCAAAATTTAAACAAATTGTGATAAATTAAAAACATATGATATAATTATCAAATAAATTACTATTAAACAAAGAATCTTTAGAGATTATTGTTTTGCATTTCATTGAATGTCTTAAATAATGGAATTCGATGTACAATCAATCGATTTACCCATTCATAGTTGATGTTTTTACTCCCAAGAAAATCACAGTAGTTGAGAACGAAGAATATTACAAATCAAGATAGCTCTTATAAAAATTACATCAAAATGAAAAATAATGACTGAATCATTCTATTTCATTAGATCAATACAACTCCGTTTAAATTCTATGATAAGATGTATGTTCAAGAGATATTGTTGATCATGGCAACATATATTTGATTAATGTTCTATTTTGCTTGATGAAATTATAAAATAAACATTTTTCTCAGCACATATATTCTGAAATTAAATTCTCTATTGGGAAATCTTTTAACAACGAAACATTATCTGGGGACATCATTTGGTATGTCGGACGTTTCATTTTCCGATCCGTCTGTTGAAAAAAATATTAATATATAAAATTTGTTCATAGGTTAGCAGTAAGAGCATTGTCGCCACAGAATTGGCGTTGGTGGGAAAGACGTTGATGACTATAAAGGGGCTGCCGAGATCGGAGAATAAAATTGCATCGTATGATCTTGAATTGCAAAGAGGAGAAACAAATAATCGATTAATAATAACAATATTAATAATTTTTATAATAGAAATCGGCGAATAGCCTTTATGATAGATACCGAATATTCCATCAAAATCTTGTTTTCTTAAACCTTCGATTGTTTTCATAAAGAAGAAATATTTTGTGTTCTTCATCTTCACAAAATCAAATATTTTTAAGGTGATAAAATATCAATTAATGCCATCTATTTAAGAGTGTAAAGCCTTCTGAATATTACTATAATTAATATCAGAGTATCGAACACAAAACGACTGAATGAACATTCGTAGGTCTATCAGAAACGACGTCAGTGTGAATGCCTGTGTATTAGTCATAATGCAATCCGCTCTCAACACATCCCAGTAATCATATGTGTACTTCTCCAGTAAACGAAATTTATGAGTTATAATTGTCTGAAGACATAATTTAGTATGTTTGAAAATAATTTTTTATGAATAAAAAACTAAATTACATCAAATTAATGTAAACACATACGCCACTCTATCCTATAATCAATCTGTTCTAACGCCTCTTATTACAAGAAATTTAAATTTTTATGTTTTCGATATACACAGTGCTGACGATTCAATTTTACAGTCTGCACTGAAGCGGGCTAAAATATGAATCAGCTTTTATAATATATGAAGCTTTTAATTAAGTAATATATGTTAAAAAATATCAGCTCCTGCGTGGAGTGGAAAATTGATTGTACAATTGGGTAAAAAACCCTATTCAGCTATCTAAACATGTTAAAAAAAAATTGGTGTTTAAAACGGTAAAAATGTGATAATTCATAACAAACAGTCCTCTAAAAAGAAAAATATATAAAAATTAATTTTGAATTTAATCATATCTTCGCCTTGAATTCGGTTGGAGAGTGACAGATAATGTTTAATATTCAATCTCTATATCTAAGAAAAATATGGGAAGTACCATTTTAAGTGTTTAGCGTATGAATTTACGCAATCTACAATTAATTCATAACTTTTGTATTTAATTTGCGAAAAAGTTTTTCAATTAAAGACATGGAACATTCATGCATACATGATCATTTGAATAAAATGTATCATCACACAAGTTAAAATATTTATCATATCTTCAATCGCCAGAGACAATATATTTTAAAGTAGATACATTTATTAAAGATTTTTACATTTCATTTTATTAACAAGAACACGAGCTGCTAAAATGTGTTACTGTTAATCCTAAAATTACGTAAACCACGCAGAATCGAATTTTATATTGCCTACAATCGAGAAGACTTTAGTAATTTTTTCCCTAGCTTAAAGCACGGTTAATGTCATAAAATTCTTCTTCGTAATAATTCTTGACACATAAAAGTCGATGAAATAGATGAGGGCTTTGATGAAAAACTTAACGTGTATTTGACACTTTGCCAAATTTTTATTCTACTTTATGAATATTTTTCTACCCAATAACCAATCATACCTTATTTGCGATTTTCGATCCAAGGAAAACGATTTAATTCTGAAGATTTATTATTTTCTCAAAATTTTGAAACAGAAACAAAGTACGAATTGATTTTTAGCACTGTTAAACAGGGATTGATGGAATAAATTCATAATTCACAATTTATTGTTTTTACAACTTTGATGGTGTCCTATTAATTACAGAACGTTACAAGGGTGTATAGTGAATTTTAAACGAGGAATTACAAACTTTCATCGTTATACAATCTGTAATTTATCGTCAGTATTTGACCTAAAAAACATGGTGAACGTTTACATACATAGCTTCACTACGTAATTTTTCTAGTAAATAAGATTAGACTGAATTCATTTTATATACAGATTATTCAGTCATTTTTTAAGTAAAATTAATGAAAAATATATTCTTTTACTGGTACACACGAAAATTCATTGGCTATCAAAATGGGATTTGTCGGAGTCGTTTTTTTCAAGATACTTAACTATGTTCAGTTTTACTTAAAAACACCGTTATTATTCCTTGTAAAAACCTTACCAAACAAAATAACGACAGTACTTTTTGACAGATCTGTTGTAACTTAAAATGCTCATCCAGCCTGATCGAATCAATGAACTATCGATGTTTTCCACGCAATCACCAACTAGACCGATGAGCGCTGCTCTGTCAACTGAGATATACAAGATTTTTAGACAATGTTTATGATATATACCTGACAATATGCAATTTCAAGCTGATGGGTTGAATTTAGTTAAAACCAAAAATCTATTAGCTGTACTTGTTCCAAAACTTATGCTCAAAAGACTATTATGTAGAGGTGAAAGAGGCAAATTATCTATCTTATAGGATTTCCCGATCATACCCGTAATTTTAGTGATCAAGTCAGTAACATTGTTTTAACTCATATTTTATCAATATTTAACACTAAAAAAATAATAAATTGGACGTCGGTTCATTATTTTTCTTCTCATATATAACCACTTTTGTATTTTAGCATATGTTGGTAATGGCTATCACAGTCTGAAGATGTAATTTATATTGAGCCAATTTGTTAAATATGTCTGTTTCTGATATCTGAGACATTAGTTTTACAACGCACTTCCATTTTGGTAATAAATTTTCAATTTTGTTGATGAAAGGCTAGTAGATGGAAGGTATATTACGCTGCAGCCTTTCTCTTGCAGCGTGGTCTAGATCCAATTAGTTTTGTGTAACTTTAGGTTATCCATTGTGAAAATATTTTGTGTATTGCACTGTAAAAGAACCTTTCAAAAGCCTTCATGAACTATTCACAAAAAGTACTTCACTGAATATATGATCCTGTTCCTTGAACAATTCCAGGTAACGAGAATCCCCGATATCAGAAACCTACCTGTTTAATTTAATCGAAAATGTCTCGAATGAAATTACACCTTGTAGATTTGATAGCTATTACCGAAATATTCTAAATACCAAACGCGCTTTTTATGAGAGGAAAATAATGAATAAACGTCGAATTTATCATTTTTATATTGTTAAATATTGATAAATTATGAATTAAAAAAAAATGACGTACTTGATCAGGAAAATTACGGTCTTGATCGAAAAACTCAATATCATCATTAAATGCATAACAGCAAGAGATATATTTTTACTGCCTATATTTACATTATCTTGAGAGTTATTTAACGGATGTACTCTATAATGTGGGTCGGTTTTCGCAAGCGCTAAGCGTCTCGAAACTGCCAAATTATATATTAATACTAGCATCAAAACTG
>JWZT01003091.1:0-25088 GCA_000827895.1 Thelohanellus kitauei | reverse complement strand
TAAACAAAGTTTATCCCAAAATTCTCTCCTTTGTCGCTCCACCATTACCTCGATCACACTAATCGCAGCAAACTGCGGGGTACAGAATGCCAAAGTACCTGGAAATTAGCGCGTAGTTTCAATTTTTGATTCAATATGCTAAAGTGACAAAAAATCCATCGATACAAGGCAAAATTTGTGTTATTGAAAAAAGTTCTGTGAAATGAGATATCACTCAATTCAACAAATATCAGAAGGTTCCTCTCTCGGATGTCAAAACATTTTTATCTAATATGTTGCTATTCATCAAACCACAGTCTTACTTAGACATCTGGTTTAATCCAGTCCAATGATGAAAAATGAAAAGATGCTCTCTTTGACTTAAATTCAAGTAGATGTGATCATTTATTACATTACGGCAATGTCATCAAAACCTGGTCTGTTGAAATTGTACAGTTTTCACTCAAAAAATTGTGGTAGAATATCGTTATTGATTAGCAAAAAACAAAAATTTGACATTGTCTGGTTAATCCATGAAAAAAGATTCAGATTTATAATTCTATTATGAGAACATAAAATCTATTATCACACACCGAACTCTTTCGGAGATTGCCGAACGAGGATTAAACAAACAATCAGGTCTTTGTCTATAAAGGAAGGAAAATTTATTTAACGACAGTGGTTTTTAATTCGTATTCGATTTCAACATGTTAGTTATTTTGTATATCCTCTTTCGTAGGGATTTATATTTAAACCTGATTATATTTAACGAACATACCCGAAAACCCTTATCTCTTCGTTAACCAAAATTTGAAATTTCTCATTTTATTGTGATAATTAGACTATATACACATATTGGCATTTGTATTTTGTGTCATGCGCACTAATTTGTCGGGTTTGGTTTATGGTCAACTATGCTCCGATTATGTTTTGCTAAAAATCATAAAGGAACAAGACTACACTCATCAATATTAAACAATTCCATTCGTGTCAGGATCGAAGCATCGAGGAAAAGGGTGATCGATATTCTGAGAACAATCACATTTGCCAAATCTCCAAATATACAACAACAAGGCCAATTCCTAAATATTTATCCTTCGAGTGAAGAAGAGTATCATAAAATGTAACAATCTTTAATGATTTTAAGTCGAGAAATACTTAACCTAATGGTCTAAAAACTAGCAACGAATACATTAACCAGTTAAAAATAATTTTGTTTCTGAGAAACTGAAGGATTAGTGATTAAGAACAGAATGATTATGAATTTCGTACCAAAAGGGTATCAGCCTCTCAAATCTACGATTATTCCAGCATTTTGTGAATTTTTTAATGTGCCGGAGCCAGATGAGAATCGCCTGCTCTTTGTGAATGGTTTTTGACGGATTTAAATTGCAGGTGGACCAAAATACGTGCAACGAGTTTACTTCAAGTTTAAAAAAGACGAGATGTAAATTTAAGTGCAATCAGATTGAAAATGTCACCAAACATCATTCAGATTCGTCACGTTGAGGGTTTAACTCACACGTTTTTTGATGAGGTATTCGACGGTTTACTGTTTCACCAAATCTCGGCTCAATTGACAACCAACGGCGTGTGGAAATTTTACGTGGCTAATAGAGAAAACTATTTATTACTACTAAGACAACCTTATTTTTTTGGTAATTATTCGTTTGATCAGATTCACAATTGCTGGAAATCATGCCTTATTATGAGTCCAGCCTACGATTACCACTGTATTTAATTAATTTTAAAAGTGAAACAAAAATATCGCCATCCCAGATCTATCTTTACAGTAGATCCGAAAAATTGTCAACATCCAACGAGATCGTGGAGGCTATTCCCGAAAATTCAAATGTTCATATCACGAAATGCGAATATGAGAATGGGAATCTGTTCATATTCCACATTCAAGATGGCTCAAAGTTTCGTCGGCTTCTCCATTTAAATGGCTCATCGTTAAGTAATACCCGAATTTACAACAGACGGAACCACCGAATATACAATGACATTTGGGGACGATGTTACGTATTTATTATTCTCTTATAGTATTAACAACATCTCCTCCAATATTCTGGTTAATTCTTTCTCTCTAAATATACGACACCTTTACAATGGACTTAAAACCGATCGAGATGAAATTCGTTCCATCGCTGATGCAATGTTTGTGCCAAAAAATTTCAAGACCTATAAACAGATGGTAAACGAGGAATTAATTGTATAAAGTCTTTAAATATCAGACCATGGAAATCATTTCTATCCAATACAAGTTCTGTAAGTCATTTCCTCAACCTTTGCAATCCTTCATACATCACATTCACAAATATATTAGTGATAAGATCAAGAGATCATAAAATATTCGAACAAGATATACATGACACATTTTCGGGGATACCAATCGAATCGATAACTAGAACTCCTGATAACATGTGGCGGGTAACTTTTACCACTGAAAATGTCGAGACCGCGAGGTTTGGACTTCTCCCTGGTAAAAGATTGTCGTTCATAATTTCCTAGAAATTTATGTCCACAAAACTTCTCTTTGTCTATCTAGACTTCAAAAGAGACTCAGGTATTATCGATAAATTTTTAGATACTTCGTAATCAACCGTTTATTTTACAGAAGTAACGAACTAATCGATCTTCCGTTTGAGCATCGAGTCCTTCACATCGAAAGTCTAAGAGTTCTCTGTTTAACAAATCTCGAAAATTATTTGAAATATTGCGATAGATCATTTCAAACAAGTTACTGGTCATATAACGTAGGTCAAGGCCCAATATTTTTATCCCCTTATAACTATGAAATTTCAAAGTAAATAATGTTTAACAAGACAACGTACCTTCATAAAAGTTTTCTACGACAATGCGTCAAATTTAATCAAAGAACGGTGTTCCCTTATGAACATTCCAGTCAATGTTTATGAATCCAGGAGGTACATATACCCACAATTCTCATCATTCAACGACCTGGAACAATTCACCCATTTCCTTTTTTCTGAGAAAGGTATCTACCCAGAGAAAGCGCCATTTTATCCTGGAGTAGACATTTTAAAATTGTAGATGTACAATTTAAATTTTTCGTCCACAATTTTTGTAAATTGATTCTATGGAAATAATTTCAGATTTTAAACTTAAGTCGTTTGGTATCTATCAAATATTATGGATTTCTTTAATTTTTAACGGTTCAGAATTACGAATATTTATATCAAAACAAATATATTAAATATTTTTTATTTTTAACCATAAGATTCAACTTCATCACTTTTGATATTTTACACCAGTGTGATTATAGTTCTTAGCCCTCATGAGATATGGAAAAAGGCACATCATTTTCTTTTAAAAATTATAAAATGTGTATTTTAAGGTCCCTCAATTTAAAATTTCTTGTTAAAATTTCCTCATCGTATTCAATACTGATTTTTGATTCCGATATCTTTTCCCATAGCTCAGCTATCGAATAGGGCGTTGATTAATGAGACACACCATCGTGTCGTTATGTTTTCAATTTTTTCTTCTTAAAAGATGAATTTATTTGTTTTAAGATCTGCCTACGATCATCAATATTGATGTACTTCCTGGTTTAAAATTCTCATAAATAAATGTTTTACCTTAATTAAAGATAAAAAATGCTTGAATATATACAGGGTTTCCATTTCATTTCGCACATCCTTAAAATTCAATTTTTGTATGTTTAATCAAAAATTAAGGTGAAAAATCATATTTTAAACAATAATTAGAGAGTTTGAACTCTACTGCGCAGATTCCATACAAACAGTGAAATTTTTTGTGCATCAGAGTGACAGAAAAATATATATTTATACAGGGTTTCCATAATTCAGAAACGCGCGTTTACAAAGTTCTATTTTTGTTATATGTAATAATTGAGATGATGAATAACACTTGAAAAATAATTTAATAGTTTATTTCTTCTTTGTTAAGGCAGTCATCAATATAACATTGTTATGGTTGTAAAATCCAATACAATCAGCACTGTTGACAATGTATGAGAGGAATTTATTGCTGTCATCAGTTCTTAAGAATTTTTCGGTTCTGATCTTCTGACATTAGCCATGATTTCTGCTAAATGCCTCCTCGATCATGTTTAGAGATGGTGAATATGGCGGGAGGTGCAGAACCGAATTTCCGAAGACTGTGATCGTATTTTGAATAATTTCACATTTTTTGGAATGGAGTATTATCCAAGATAAACGTACAGTGCGTAAAATTCATATCGGCTAATGTAAAAAATATATTTGACAAAAAATCTCCATAAATTTCTCGATTATAAGTTCTGTTTAGTAATTGGTAATGTATCATATGGTTTATATTAATGCAACAGGACATGCTAATGTTCATATATCTAATAGATTTTACTATTTTTGTTGGTCGCGTATTTTGCGGCGATCTACCATATATTGATCTCATGGAGATATTGAATCCAGCTTCGTCAATGAATATGATTTGGGATTCATCTTAGCTTATCAGGCGAATGAATTTCAGAATGTACTCAAATCTACTATTTATTGTTTAAAAGCAATTCCTTCTTTCTGGAATCATGTGAACTCTTTTAAAACTATACAGAAAACCTCCCAAACATTTAGAAATCATCTTGATGCAGACCATTATTCCAAACAGTTCATGAAAATTAATTTTGAGCGTGCTCAACGTGATAGAGCAGTCCTAACCCACAAATTGGAGGATATAATCGTTTTGCTCATGCGATATTTTTTTGCACCCTCCATTCTTTATTTTTTCATTTCTGCCCTCCTCGTCGAAAATTTTAATTTGCTTGACAGACTTAGTATTGGGAACGGCCTAAGCTGTTTCGAAATTCCAGGTTTGATTTTCCCTTGTTGGATAATTTTATGATCATTTTCCTTTGTTCGTCGCTTAAATGCATTCAACAAATTTGCCTCTGCTTGAAATGGAATCTGTGTCGTAGAGTTGAATGCCTCTAATATATGAATTAAAATATGAAATTTCATTTAAACTATTGATTAAACATTCAAAAACTGAATTTTAAAGATGTGCGAAATGAAATCGAATCATTGCGATCATGACTGAAAATCCTGTAAATTTCTTAAGCGACGCAGCTCAAAGTTATCCTATACAATTTTAAATGTTATTACATTTGTGTTATTTGAAAAGTGAGTATTAATGTCCAAGTTGTTAGCGCAGTCTCCAATTGGTGATCACTCAATATGACAGTACGAAAAAATATTTAATACCATGTACCCTAAAAGAATATGTAAAAACGATTCCGAAGCAATGTTTTAGCAAAGGAATGAAGAAAATTATTCTTATATGGGGAAATAGACCTTTAGACAGACGCCCCTGGCGTCGCCACTTTGAGAAAGTAAGATTAATTGAATGAAACCTTGCATTAAAGTTTAAGAATAAATAGACAAACTCGATAAGTGATATCCCCCCCCCCCTACCCTCCCCTATCTTTTACTATCAATCGTATCTGAAAGCATTGAAAAATTAAATTGATGACTTCTGGACTGTAGTCAAATAAAATATCATCACCACGGATTTATACAGACCCTAAAATTAGCATGGAGATGTGATGCAACCGCTTTTTGATGATTATTTAACATGACGCAAAAAAAGATTGAGAAAAACAACAATTACAATCCTCAAAATGATAACAGTTTAGACAGTGTGATTGTGGTCAGATCGCATGACCAGGACTAGCATTAAAAATGCGTTACCGAGTGAGTGAGTGACACTATTCTATTATATATAGATGTCGACGAAAAATACCGACGTTTAATAATATTAGCAACCTTTTCTTGATCTAAGGAAGAGTCAATAATACATTTGTTGGAATGATTTTTAATTCTTAAATAACGCAAACGTAATTTTGTTTGTGTCTATCCTGTTGGTATAAGATTTATGTTTAAACAGGGTTAATATTTCCCGAACAAATGCGAACTATATGAAAAAATGTCTCTGGATATCAAAAATTTAGATTTCACACATAATTCGGTAAATAAATCAATGGTAAAGTTTGGACATTTTTGCGTAATGCGCATTGTAATATTGAATTTGGTTTGTTGTACGCGTTGCTTAACATTTTTTACTCAAGATATCTACAAGGAAGTAACTTGAAGTCATCAATAATATAATATCCAATTTTTGCAAGATTGATGTCATCAAAGTAAAGGTTGATTGGTAATACGGAATCTTACTAGCTGGCCAAACCTCCATATTTCTATCATGTGAACTAATACTTCAATATATATCCATCTAAGGCTGAATAATATCTCAAAATGTAAAGCAGATTTATGAATCTAATCCGAGTAACGCTTCAAATCATTGTGTAACGTTCCGTTGCAATGATTTAAACTTGTATTGTATATGTATCTTTCATATAAACCAAGAGATTGACCATAATGAACAGAATGATGATAAATTTTGTACCCTGAGGGTACCAGTCTTTCAATTTTGAGTAATCAAAAACTATGAATTATTCAATGTGCCGAAGTATGATGAAATCAACGTGGTCTTTCTGAAAGGTTATAGCTTTTATTATTTTGTTAGCCGATTAAACTACATGTGCCGTGTATTCTTCATGTATATAAAAGGCGATATGTAAATATATTATAAGATCAGAAGCAATGTCTAAAAATATCATTCAGATTCGACACGTTCTAGGCCCTATATCGGCCATTATTCGATGAAGTCTTCCACGGTAATCATGTTCACAAAATACCCCCTCCTTAGAATCCAAAACCAATATGGAGACTGTACGTAGCTGGTCGAAACGACTAATTCTGACTATGAAGTAGAACATACATGGTCGATGATACATTGCTTCATATGATTCCAAATTGCTGGAAACCAAACCTTATTAAGAGTCCAGCCTGCGATTGAGTATCTTTTATCAATTTAAAGCGAACAAAAAATATTAACATCCAAAATCAATCTGTATACTCGATCCAATAAATTAAAAACCTGCGATCAAATCGTGGAGGCTGTTGCCTAGCTTTCAGATGTTATTATAACAAAACGAAAATATGAGAATCGGAATTCGTTCATGTTCCATATTCGCGACCGTTTAAAGTTTATTCAACTACTCCCCAAATAACTCCTCGCTAAGTAAAAAAACAATTTACAGTAGACTGAAGCATCAAATATTCGATTGCATTTTGTTATGACTTTATTTATTATTTGATCGCAGTTTTAACAACATCTAAAATATCCTTTTGATTGTTGCACCTCAAATCTATCATGTTTTGATGGTTAAAATAAGTCCGCTTGAGACGAAATCGGTCAATGACTGATTTCGTGATTCATCCAAATATTTAAGGACCTTCAAACAAATAATAATCAAAAGGTATTAATATTATTGATTTGATGAATATAAAACCAAGGACATCATTTCTATTTAAAACACTTTCAGTACGTCATTGCCGAGACTTCTTTCACACCTCGTACCTTACTTTCAAAACACAAAGGTCATCAAACCGAAATTACACAAAATTCTTGATCAAGAAATATATCGAATATTTCATGGTATAGATTTGAATCGAGATATTAAACGTATGCCACCTAGCGGCGAGTGTTTTTTATCACTGAAAATTCTGGTTCTGCGATATTCAGATTCAATCATGTTTATAGTATACAATAGATACGTGCATAATATTCAAATCAACAGCACTTCTTCTCTATTTAGAGTTCTTCGAAATAGACTCAAATATTATGAGTATATATTAAGGTACTTCTTCATTAATCATATTTATTATGAAACTAAAGATCCAATGAAGTTTCAATTTCAGCATCGAGTCCTTCACTGAACTGATGCAGGATATTTTTGTGTGACAAACCTAGAAATTTATTTGAAATTTTGCGATAGATTTATTCAAACAAGTACCTGATCGTGTCATGTCGATAAAGGCTCAGTCTATTTATCTACTTATAGCTATGAAATTTATAATTAAATAATGTTTAACCAGACAAACTTCTTTCACAAACGTTGCAAGCAACGATGCGTTCCATCTGATCAAAGAACTATGTCCCTCACAAATATTCCTTTCAATGTTGATGAATCACAACCGATATATATCCACAAGTGTTTCCTCTGGTTTATTGATAATACATGGTTCGATTTAGACTCATTCGAAACTGACAAGAAGAAGTGTTGTTGAAATAAAACTGTGATCAGGTATCCATGACATACTTTTGTTCATGAATAATCTAAATCGAGCTGCCTCAGTATTTTAAGCCGTAAACGTCACTCGTCACTGGTATTCAGCACTTTTCAGGTTTCGATTCGGTTGATATCAATGTCGGTCTGATTAGCAGGGTGTCTACGAAAGTGATGTACCCTGGATACCGAAAGAGAGGCAACGACTTACTGAAACTATTTAGGATAGATATGATGTACTTAATCTGATATTTACAGACTCATTACAGTTAATTGACCTATTTTTCATTTGTTCAAAGGTCTAGATATTTTTCAGATTATCCTTTAAACCTATTGATATAGCCGATTTCGTCTTGATCGGTTTTATTTTCACGATCAAATAGTGTAAGATTTCGGTTGTAATAATATACCAGTATGCCTGACGAAATGTTATTTACACTCTGAGAGAATAAAAAATACGTAACATTGTCCCCAAATGTCATTGTTAAGTCGGTAGTTCCGTTTATTGCATATTATTGTTTTACTGAGCGACAAACGATTTCAATCAAGGATTTGAGGTAATTTTGATTTGTCGATAATATGGAATGTGAACGAATTACGATTCTCGTAGTCGCATTTTGCAATATGAAGATATGAAATTTTGGGAATAGCCTCCATGATCTGCTCCATGGTTGTTAATTTATCAGATCGCATGTACAGATAGATTTGAGATGATTATATCTTTTCTTCGCTGTTATAAAAATATAATTTACAGTGATGATCGCACGCTAGACTCTTAATAAGATGTCATTTAAGAAATTGGCAATCTAATCAAACAATATATCACCAAAAAAGTATGCCCTACTGAGAACGAAGAAGACGTCTGGGATAGCCACGTATAGTTTTCACACTTTGATTGGTATCAAAGGAGAGGGTATTTTGTGAATCAGCAAACACTAGAAAAATTCATCATGTAACGGACGATTTTAAGCATTCAACATGCCTGATATCAATGATATTTGAAATATTTTCAATCTGAAAAATGTGACAATTCATTTGGTTATTTTTGTACTCGAAGTAAACTCATGACACGTTTGATAGGCCTTGGTATATTATATAACAAACAATCGTTCAGAAAAGCATATGAATCTGATCTGATCCAGAGGCATTAAATAATTAAAGAATATTTTGTATAATCATGGATGTAAGTGATTTTTATTCATCAGGTAGGATATTGGTAATTATTCTGTCCCAAATCAACATTCCATCCGTCCTCTTCAAACCTTTACATCCAATATTGACCTATTTTTCATTTGTTCAAAGGTCTAGATATTTTTCAGATTATCCTTTAAACCTATTGATATAGCCGATTTCGTCTTGATCGGTTTTATTTTCACGATCAAATAGTGTAAGATTTCGGTTGTAATAATATACCAGTATGCCTGACGAAATGTTATTTACACTCTGAGAGAATAAAAAATACGTAACATTGTCCCCAAATGTCATTGTTAAGTCGGTAGTTCCGTTTATTGCATATTATTGTTTTACTGAGCGACAAACGATTTCAATCAAGGATTTGAGGTAATTTTGATTTGTCGATAATATGGAATGTGAACGAATTACGATTCTCGTAGTCGCATTTTGCAATATGAAGATATGAAATTTTGGGAATAGCCTCCATGATCTGCTCCATGGTTGTTAATTTATCAGATCGCATGTACAGATAGATTTGAGATGATTATATCTTTTCTTCGCTGTTATAAAAATATAATTTACAGTGATGATCGCACGCTAGACTCTTAATAAGATGTCATTTAAGAAATTGGCAATCTAATCAAACAATATATCACCAAAAAAGTATGCCCTACTGAGAACGAAGAAGACGTCTGGGATAGCCACGTATAGTTTTCACACTTTGATTGGTATCAAAGGAGAGGGTATTTTGTGAATCAGCAAACACTAGAAAAATTCATCATGTAACGGACGATTTTAAGCATTCAACATGCCTGATATCAATGATATTTGAAATATTTTCAATCTGAAAAATGTGACAATTCATTTGGTTATTTTTGTACTCGAAGTAAACTCATGACACGTTTGATAGGCCTTGGTATATTATATAACAAACAATCGTTCAGAAAAGCATATGAATCTGATCTGATCCAGAGGCATTAAATAATTAAAGAATATTTTGTATAATCATGGATGTAAGTGATTTTTATTCATCAGGTAGGATATTGGTAATTATTCTGTCCCAAATCAACATTCCATCCGTCCTCTTCAAACCTTTACATCCAATATGAGTCATTAGAACCCTCGTGAATTCTACTCTACTAGCGGAAAATATTTCTCCTTTAATGTTCATCAATTGTTGTTAAGATTATAATTTCATATACCACTAAACGATTTTTATCATTTAGGCATTCATTACTATAATACAAAATATTTGGCTTTAACATACATGTCAAATTCATCGTATTTTGCCATGCGATGACACACAATATTCTACATTGAGTTCTCTGCCTTAAATAACGATTGATTATAGGATAACATTGGTGAATTTTACATTTACATCGGACTTTTTCGGATATAATATATTATTCAATCACAAATAATTTAAATCAACCAATGATGATACAAAAAAAGTTATCAAAATGAAGTTACAACAGAATTGTGTATACTACTATATGATTTTATTCGTCTTCACAAAATATTGCATGCTTCTCAATTGTATTCGCCATTCTAATTTCTGAAATCATCATAAGGGCGCAACAAGATTTATATCAAAATTGATTCACACATTCACTAAAGTTCTCAAAAGGTGTCGTTTTAATCATAAAACCAGCTAATCGATTGTCAAGGTCATTATTTAAGCTTCTTATAAATCTTTATTGTTTAAATATGAATTGAAAGTCCCTAGACATCTATAACCAAGTAAAAACTGACTATTTATCTTTCTTTAGTATGTAAGGTTTTTTAGGCCTATCAGTGATAAAAAGTGCAGCGTGGTCATTTATTTGTCAAATTAAATGTTAAATTAAATATATTATGTAATAAGTGAGATGGTAAGTGTTTGTTAGCCACAAAATTGTAATTTAATCAAGATAAACCTAATTTCATACAACAACATCAGCCAGCAGCGAAAAAATTTTTAAATCAGAAAGGATTTGACCTAGATTGTTACATCCATATGACTGACGAATGATACCTGAGCGATATGGTCAAACAGAATTTACTTTTGGGGACATTGAAGTTAAAAAATTTCATCAAATAATATTGAAATTGATGATATCGAATCATAAAAGAGATTTTGAAGTTAATACATGTAATGATTTGAATGTATGCATCTATTGAGATTATTTAGATCAAAGATTGCTCAACAAGGCTTTATCTTGACGCTAGTAGTGCAGGAGCATCAAAAGAGGCCGTAGTATACTGAAATGGATTGGATGAGAATCCCGAGAATTGTTTATATTTTAGGTTTATGAAGCCAAATGAGGTTAACAGATTTTCAATCAATTGGAATAATACCTTAATTAGTAATAGAAATCAAAGATTCATCGATTTTATGGTAACCTTAAATTTCACAAACATCTAATTATCTTGTATATTCGATTGTTTTCTCAGAGATGTTGTATTATTTTGCTTAACATCTACACGAAATCAAATATTTAAAATGAAATGAGAACTTAAAGATTACCAGATTTATGTTTGGAAGGTTATAGATTTTATACAGAGAATATTAATTTTCCAAAAACAAGATAACTAAATCAAAATTTGGATGAGTTTATCAGATGAAAGTTTTTTTGCCAAAAACAATGATTTTTCTGAATGCCAAAACGGAAAGATCACTTACTGACTTATCATGGTCTACTGCATCGTTCTTCAAAATAAATTATATTTAGCAGTGAAAGCTGTTTGAAGTCATTGTAGCCGTATATTTTTATCATTTTATATTTAAGGATGCAACAAATAATCGACACGAACAAACTACAACACATGCACGACTCAAACGTATAATAAATCGGTTCTAACGCCTCTCATTTCATGTATTCAGCTTTGTTGATTTACAATGTACACAGCGTCAATCAGTCAATATTCAAGTTGGCAGTCACACTGCCAAACCTGTGAACTAGATTTTTAATTTGTGAAACTTTCAGTGAATATTAGCAGATAAAAATTCAACAGCCAATGCATGGAACATAAAAATTAATGA
Source organism: Thelohanellus kitauei (assembly GCA_000827895.1). Taxonomy (NCBI): domain Eukaryota; kingdom Metazoa; phylum Cnidaria; class Myxozoa; order Bivalvulida; family Myxobolidae; genus Thelohanellus; species Thelohanellus kitauei. The sequence goes on along the minus strand of JWZT01003091.1, from coordinate 12,765 downwards.
CAATCTGGAAAATCTTTTGATAATCTTGGGAAGTATCTTGAACAAATATTTGAGTTTAAAAAGGATAGAATAATGATATCTCATAACAGAAAAGGTCGCCGAAAATTAGAAACATTTTTATCAAAATGGGTGCTTGAATTAAACTACAGCTTCTACTTGAAATTCGTGATTGTTATACAAAATTTTTCAACTTTAATATCTGTATCTTAGAAGTAAACATCGGCAGTACCGTATTTGGTATTTGAGGTATGTATTTAAATTTCTTCTATCAAAGGGTCATTACCATAATGTTATATTTTCTAAAATGTTGTTTTAATGAAGCATTTAAGGCTGAACTATCATTTAATGATATTTTTTGTGATTAAAGGGATATTGGTTTATAGATTTTTCGAGACATCGAAATGAAATATAAGAAGCATAATAATTTACCAAAGATCTTCAGCTCTACTTTTCAACGTTAACTTGATGGTATTCAAGCCGCATATAATATATACTTTATTGTCTCAAAATCTGAAATCCACAGACAATATTAAAGAGGATAATATCACATATAAGCGATGACGTTATCCTAACTGTTATCAATCATAGTCAAATCTCATCGATAATTACTTCAAATAATATATCAGTTCAACAAAGAATGAATGAAATTGTGAAGGAAGTTTATATGTAACTTTACGTATATTTATAACCAGGCAAATTTCTTATTCTACTAGATGAATTTATTTACCCAAATATCGAAGACTCTTGTTTTATGTTCGAACCATAATAGTCGAGAATATTTCTGAAGTTTTATTATTTGCTAAAAATCTAGAAATTGAAACAAAGGGTGAATAGATATTAGGTTCTGTCAAAATGATTTTTTCTAAAAAAACTATTTTTATTTAAATTTTCTAAGCAGATATTGAAGGTTCGCTGCAATTATAGATCATGACCCGGTTTTTTAGCATTTCAATGCAGAATTAACAAAAATACCATCATAAATTGTTTACATCATCGTAACTATATGGTTACAAAAAATCTTAGTGAACGTTGGCATATATAGCTTAATTACTTAATTAGTTCAGACAATATGATTTGAAGATATTCATTGAAAGATACATTGAATAATGAAATTTGTTGCAAACATGATGTAAAATGCCTCTGTTTGTTGCTACATACCGCATTTCTTCGGTTCTCAAAATGGATTTATTTGAATCGTTTTTTCAATCTATTTACCTCTTAAATTGACCTCCTTGAAAACAAAGATATTCGTCTGCAGGAGACCTTATAAAAGTCAAGAATAACGTAACTTATGTTAGAGAATATTGATGATATTCAACTCTAACAATATATTATTGAAAATTGATGGATTGAAACAAGATAAAGCCGAAAATGTCGTAACTGATATTCTGTGAAAACTTCTTATTTTAAAACGAACGTTATATAATGAAGAATTCAACAATTTTTTAATAGTATCATCAGTAAATTCATAAAAGCAACACATATTTATTCTGCCAACATTTGCAAAATGTTTAAGCGGATTTTACTGCTAGATTCAATGAATTCGTCAACAAATTTATACCAAGTTGAATTTTAGATTCATTCGATTATGGGGATACTGCAAATTCGAAAAATCTTGACATGTAACTATTAAATCTTAAACGAACGAATAATTAAAGAAAAAATTACGAAATGATTACTAGTTCTAAATAGTTGATTTTGAGACAGACTATTTATATTTTAAATACAATTTCTATCAACTTATTTAGTTGAGCGAAGATTCAGTGCAGTAATAACTTTACTGTCAAAAAAAGAACGTGACTATATATTATTCAACATCTGGATTTGCCACATATATACATCAAAATTGAATAAAGTATCAACAAACTGCTGAACCTCTTATAGATTCAACTATAACATAACTGTGTTTTTGTTCAGTATTTGAATAATGTTTAATTAGCAATAAATAATTTTTTGTTCTAGAAATGGGTGCGATACACCAGAAAATGTTTGGAACTTTGAATATACCCGATTTCTTTTGCAAACGTCTGTCTCAAAAATATTATCATCAGAATCGAAATATATAAATGTTTAAATATTGTAATAAAAATGTCATGATAACTTTTTTAATAATCATGAATCTGAGATCATGTGAAACGTTAAAAAATTGTGAGTTTGACATATTTCAAATAGAAGGGTTTTTCATATATCACGCACTATACTAATAATCTATGTTTCTTACTTAAAATATATGGCTGTGTCGATCTGAAAGACTTTGCCACCAATTGATAAAAAGTTGACAAAAATCAATAATTAAGTACACGAACGGATATTAATCATTTAATTCATAATATGCTTCAATTTACACACTTTATCATATTAATCAAGATTATTGGTTGTCTGACACTTGGATATAGTCGTATGTTAAATACTCGATAGTGTTGAAATAAGCCTAATTATAAAATTTTCATGAAACGAAGGAAGAGGTGATGTATATTCTATTTCATCGAAAGAACACTTTATGAGCAGGCAAATTCTATTAAGATACAATATTTCTTTAATTTTTAAGTTTTTAATTCAATATGCATGACCTATTTAGGATGTCGATATTCTACAAACTATCAAGGTGCATTATAATATCTTTATTATTAAGCCTTGAGTGATGATATTCAAAATTTTGTTACCTTCATATTAATTCAGTGAGATGTCCGATATGTTTCATATCCTTGCTTAAATAACTTTCAATTCATTTATTCTATAAAATGTGCGAATTTGTCTTCAACTGCCATTTATGGTCTATGGCAATCAATATCATATTGACAATTTGGCATTACTAGTTTTTAGAAAATGAGGAGTTAAATGTTAAGAGCAAAAAGTTACTTTCCAAATGATTATGAGGTTATAGAATAAATCAATCTCGATATATCGGTATTAAAATACAATTTCTCCTAACGTATTAAAAATTAATAAGAAATTGGTTGAAAATTGGTAAATTAATAAAACATGTGCAACATATATAGCAAGTAATGAAAACACATCTTTTAATCATCAAAATGGTAACAGATATTCTATTAGATAATGTTTTATCAGGGTATCGTATAATTTGTACAGATATTTGTTTTGGGATAGAAGAAATCAGGAAAAATAGTTTTCATAATTTTTGATGTATTCATCATATTTGTCAAACTCTTGAAGATCGAGAAACGAATGTTACATCTTAAAATACATTCGATTTTTTATGTTATAAAATTTAAAAATGATATATTCGAAGCAAAAAGATCCTCCAATTAGCTAAAAATAGTTTATCGGTAATGAGATATTATATACAGATACATGGTAATCTAAAAAATATATGGATGTCAGTTAGAACCAAATGATGATTATACTATTTGAGAGTTTTCGTACCTTTATTGAAGAAAAAGGTGGTTCATGATAATTATCAAAAAAACACTCAAATAAAAGGGGAATTACAATACACGATGTTCATAAAAATCACACAAGGACAATGTTAGTATTTTTATGACAGTAACATTTATCAAGACATATAATAGTTAAATATCCTGATAAATAATAGTAATTATATGATCTTGAAAAATCTTTGACAACATGATAGGAACATTATTAAGATCTCTCTTAACTTGGTCCCTATTTTACTCCTTAAATATATATCAAATTGATTCATCCATGGGTTTCTCGATCAAATAATGCACGGCAGCTTGATTGCTATTTTAAATTTTGTCTTAGGGTTAATTTAAAAATTCATCAATAATTGTTTCATTTTCATAACCTTTCATTGTACATGCGATCTACGCGACTATATGAATTATACAGAACATTTTCAGTTCCGATAAAAATCATATCATGAAATGTATGTATAAGCAAAAAATTATATAATTTTTGTAAATTGGCCCTTTCTAAACTGATGAATTTGATTTTCAATGCATCATCAGTAAAACGTAATTACGATTGTAAAATCAAATCTATAATCACAATATAAAACGATCTGTTGATAATTTCCATAATCAGAGAGGTTGTTTTTGAGCTGAACGATAAGTGTTTTAATTTTTGTATCCTTCTGTTTTTGAGACAGGATAATGGAGACTTCTGCTCCCTATAAAATATTTAAACCTTAATAATATCAGAGATAATATGTGATACAATCTTGATGCAGCATTTTTTAATCATATCAGACAATATTAAATATTAAAAATAATAAAAGTTATATAGAGAGTTTCATCATTGTTTTATCTATACATTTTTGTTTTGATGGAGTTTTAGTTATTGTGGGCCCATAGAAGGCCGTATTACCTTCAATTAATACACATTCCTTGAAAGACTGTGACTTCGAAAAAAATACTTCTGACATTTCAAAATGAACATTTACGATGCAAGGTTATTGGTATATAAATTTTTACGTTAAATGAAACATGCGCACAGATTTTTTTAGACTATATTTTAATCGCAAATATGGTAGAAAACCATTCCTATTTTACAATTATTTATCTTCAAGAATACAAGAATTTCATAAAACCGATTTTCAGATGCAAAAAAATGTAATCTTGCCTATCATTTTTCGACAAAACATTCAGAAATAAAAGTAAAATACAAAATTAATTCGGATTCACTGAAAGAGTTCATACATAACATAGGAAGCGCTGGATACTCAAAAATCATTTTTACAAAAGCTGAAGAACTTAGCAAGATTAATGCCTTTGCTTCGTTTGAAATCGCTCTTCTATTATCTCGCAAAAAGAAGCCATTCACAGGTACAGAAGAAATATTAAACCGGCTCGTAACACTGCTGCTAGGATCCTTGATGATAAAACTGCGAAAAAATTGATCAGATCCCTTCATCAAATAATGCGATGACCAGGCGAATTGAAAAGTTAGCTAGTGATGTTAATAGTCAATTACAAGATCATAGTAAAAATTGTACATTTTGTTCAATGGCATTGAATCAATCGAATGATAATTCTGATACAGCTCAGGTCGCAGTTTTGTTCGAGCAATTAACAACAACTTTGATGTCAGTGAAGAACTATTTGGACTTGAGTCTTTACATTCAACTACCAAATGGATCGATCTATTCGAAACTCTTAGAGCTCTTGAAGAGAAAAATAACATTGAATGTGGAAAATTGGCTAGTGTTTGCACTGATGGGGCTCAGGCGATGATGGGTAGTATATCTTAATATCTAACGTTACTCGAACAATTTATAGGTCGCCAAAAAACCGAAGATCAATACATTCTTCAAAAATTTAATCTGTGTGGATAAACATTGAATTTAAACATGTCAAATATGTTGTTTTTCGATGTGTCAGTAAAACCCGTAGTAGTGCTCTGAGCAGGCGAGGGTTCAGGAATTTTCTATCCAACATGAACTAGAATACGGTTATCTACTGACACACTGTGAAGTTAGATGGATATTTAAAGGAAAAGTTCTGTCTTGTTTTTGGGTCTTAACAAATAGTATTTATATATTTCTTTCTGAAACATATGAATTACAAACAGAACGGAAATACGTTTTGAATGATGACAGCCTCAATGATCTGGCATTGATGGGTAATATAAAGTCTCATCTTAACTGTTTAAATGAGGGGCTTCATGTAAAAGTTAAATTACTCAAAGATTTGCGTTGTGAAGTTAATGTTAACAAAAGGAAAGTTCGTCTCTTTATAAGGTAGCTTACATAAAGAATTGTTGATGCATTTCCGACTCTCAAGGCACGTTTACTAGAAAAAAATTTAACTTTTTACACTATCAGATTTAACTGAAAAGGCTTAATTAGGTGTTTGGGTCTATATTTGATGAATTTGAAAACGAGAAGAATAATGTCACACACTTCATAAATTCTTTTTTGTTTCCTGAAGAAAAGATTACCAGGGTCATGAATACCTTCAACTAGAGGTTATTGAATTTAAATGTAATTCTACACGCAAATGTAGATTTCTAGAACAGTGTGTCACATAGGCACTTGATCATGTCATTTCCTTCTGGCTGCAGAACAGTTTCAAAACATGCGTTCTTTCTCCAAAAAATACATTTGTAGGTTTATTTTCTGCCTACAGTTGTGAGCAATCATGGGCAGCAATGACAATTATAAAAAAACAAGCAACGTTCCAGACGCCCAGATAGTAACGTCACTGCCTTTATGATATGTGGATCTACATCGCTTTGCCCAGACATTGAGAAAGTGGAATCGAAGCCAAATTAAATTATTGTTAAGAGTAGATTTATTTCTTAAATGACACGATTTTTGAAATCGACAATAATATTAATTTATACAATCAAATGATTGCGATTTTAAAAATGAGTGATTATATATTCTAGAAGTGATTAAACGGGATAAGAATGGGATTAAGTTAATTAAAATTTAATCAGGCAATTGCTCGTCGAACTTTTCAAAAAAGAATTAAATTTTTTTGAGGCTTGAAAAGCTTGGTAATAACTGCTCTACGCAGTTGTTTTTCAAAAAAAAACACATATGAAATATTATGCATTTTTTTTAATTTCTAGTTTTATATATAAAAACAGTCATTTGTAACTCGCTTTTAACGGTTTTTTATTCTCGTGTGAATGGTCCTCAGGCAAACGTCGTTGACGGAAGGAGATATTTCTATTCCACGTAAGTGAGTATTCTCTTAATTGTGTCAACATAAATATGGCAATATCCATTTCTTTTTGTCACCGAAGTTTAAATTGTGTAAAATTTCTACTTGTGTGAATTTGAAATTTTAAATGATATTGAAACCACATATTTTACAGTTCCCGTACAATAACAATGCGAAACATTTGCAAAGATTATAAAATGTATTTTTTATTTTCCAATAATATCTGATATCAACCATTAAAAACCAGAAGTAACTGAGGTATTCGATTTCAACTATTATAGTAATAATCAGAACAACCTATAATCTTAAAAATACATTTATTTAAATAGAATGAATTTAATATTTGCACTCTAATGTTCGTTAATATTCGACCAACAATAATCTATATCATGTTTAATATCTTTCATGAACTTTTTTGATTGATCAACCCCCCTCTCATTTATAATGATATTACTAACAATAATTTTCAACTGGTTGAATGCGCTTACGTCGGGAGAGTTATTATCATCATGAAAATTTTAATAAATGTTGCAAAATCTGATAATGTAATAGTTATCAAATTTGATGAATAAATTTGCGTCTACCAATAGTTTACGCATTTCATTTTAGCCGGTTTTTAATCATAGAATACATAATCTGATATTACTTTATTTTCTATGATTCTATAAATACACGGGGTTTCGCATCTTCTTAATAAAACGGGCAATCATCTTTATAAAACTTCGCGTAATCCATTGTTTCTTATAAAAGCACAAAAATGAATGTTTTTGTAATTCATATTCTGAATTTTCATTCGTTTTCATTTTTTCAACACTTTCAGATGTGAAGAAATTTAAACAGTATTTTTGGCAAATACAAAAAAAAATGTGGAATTCCAGTAAACAGGATGATAACGATGTATAAATAGTTGTAATAGTTGGTGAAGAACACATTTTTTTCAATTATGAATTTAGCCCGGTATCACTTCATATTCTGTCCGAAAATTATTCTAATTTGGGCATTTTTTACAATATTATTCCCGCATGACTGACTCGTTGCAATCGAAAAGAATATTATAAACTAAGAAACTTACTGCTGTTTATTCGCCACTGTTCATTTTTTTCTTTGTTAGAACCCTTGATCTATTGTTTAGTTTGGTGAATATCCAATATTTTGACTACCCATTTATATATCTTCAAATACTTTTTTACTTCTGTTGTTTGAATCCATTGGTTTATGACAAAGTTTATCAGTTTGTGGGGATCATTTTTACCTGTGATTTGTTATCCACTGTATATTTTAAAATTGTTGATTTTGACTTAAAAAATGAAAGTTTATTAGAAAATATTTGTATTCCGAACATGTCCGAAATTATTAATTTATGGCAACTTTAATTAAATTGATTGCAAGAATTGTTAAGTATATTGAAAAACATTATAATTATTATAACATACGATCAAAATTCATTTTTTCAATTAGATTTGATTTTCTCTTTCCATATTGTTCTTCAATTTTAATTACCATAATCCGGAGTATCCCCAGTTCTAATTACTTCGTTAATAGAGATTTTACAGTATTTACAAAAAAAAACAAGCGAAATAAAACAATGAATGTTTCCAAAATAGAAAAATCACGTTTTTTAAAGGGCTTTTGGTGCAAATTTATTGATTTACACATATGTCCATCATGATTATTTCAGTAATTTGTGTTGAGGTTCATGTGAGAAATTTTTTGAATTAATCAAGAATTAAAACTGTCATGAACGTTTTTTCGTTTCGTTTTGATTCTTTTCAACAAATGTAAAATCTACTTTGAATAACTTACACAGATACAATATGATTTTGTTCCCATAAACGTGTATAAATCTGTAACCTCGAACGATTAGGCAAATCTAATATATCCATCATACAATTTTGATATATTTAATCAGTTTTTATGGATAATTTCCTGTTACACTATCATACATTTTGTTGAACTAAAAAAAAATCTTAAAATGCATAAATGAACTGTCAGACCTCTAGGCTATCAATCTACATAACGGTTTCGTGAGTTTTCAACTGTAATTAAGCTCATTTACACTTCAAAATTTATCTAAATTATCCTCTTTTGTGTATATTTACAGTGCCTTGCAATCGATTTCGTTGATGAAGGCCGTTCTAGATATTAATCTCGAATTGAGGTAAAAATGCAGTTATTTTCTACTGGGCTTGGCGACCGATAACGGCATCGATGACTACCAATAGGGGCAGTTTTATTGAAAACAATTTTTGAAATTAAAAATAGCTACATCGACCGAAGTGAAAAAAGTTATGTTCAGTATGCATATAAAACGTAAAAATAGTTACAATTACCTGGTGTATCATCGAAAGAAGCAGGCTGTATTGATGAATAGTGGGAAATGTAACAAGGAATTTAACAAAAATGAAAAGAAGTAAAAAAACAGTTTAATTATTAAGTGTGGTTTTATTTTCAAATAGGCGTAACATCAGTCACTTGGAATGTCTTGTTCGTTTAGGCACCTATTCGAAAAAATGGTAACTATTTTTCACGTTGCACATACATGCTGAACGTTAAACTTTTTCATTTTCGTCGATAAAGTCCTTTTTTATGTTCACAAATTTATTTTAACAAAGGCCGATATTGGTCGCAAAACCTGATATGAAAAAACTGAGTGTCTGTCAAAATTCGAAATCATTATCAAGGCCGCCCTTCCACGACGAAATCAATCGCAAGGCACTGTAATCATGTTGCTTCGATATAAATAATATTTACCATTACACAAAACACAATTTTTATATACATGTTCAAAATATTAATCACCAGACTAAAAATGGGTGAATATATCTACAGACTTAATGTTCATTTTCGTGACAAATAAAAACTGGCCTTAAAATAATACTCAACAATCTTAATGCCCGAAAATCATCAAGTAACACAGTTATTAATATTCGTAGAAAATTTTATAGCTATATTTGATTTACATTCAAAAATTATGGTTTCCAGCATATTCATAGTCATTGTTTTCTAGACTAAAACATTTGAGGTGAATTGAGAAAATCTCTTTATCAGTACTTATTTTATTAATTTTTGTAGCGTTCTACAGTTTATTATTGATTCATAGTCGATATCAAAAAGATCAATGATTATATTTTAAAATGAAGCAGCCACCATCCTTTTGATACCACTTGTATTTATGACATATTAGTTTAATGAATTAAATAGTGGAGGTAATGGTCCTCACCATAACATACATTGAGATATTAACAATCTATATATCCTAGACATTTAATGTTGAAGAATAAAAGATAAACCATGAGTTAATTAATACCTGAATGTATATCTTGTTGGAAATCTACATTAAATAGATTTGTAATACATCTGGCATAGCATCAGCTTCAATATAATAATACCTAAATTATGAAAACCTGATTATCATTGGGCAGGAACTTAATTATATAATAAATTATCCGTCAAATAGACATAAGATATTAACTTTGCCCATCAAACAAGGTTTAAACATGAACAAATATGATTGCGGATAACATTTAAATTTTGTGAATCTAAAATAGGGACTATATTCTAATTTTTTGGTATGCATTTTAAGGTTTTGAAATCATGAATTCTAATGAATAGGATAACTCGAAATAACTTATGGCATTCAAAAATTGACGAGTATGTCCTAATTAATCGTCCATTCTAAGAATTTTTCATAAATGCTCCTTGAATGAATGATCATTTCAGTACGCCACTTAATGTTTTATTGCTAACATATTCACTAATAGCTGGTGTTCATCAAATGTAAGCTGTGTATTGTCTCGTCTAAAAGATTGTAAGAACCCCAAAACGTTTTATGGAGAACTAATAGATCATCGTTTTAGAAATAACCTCGACAAAATTGATGAGCTATTATGACGCGAGAAGATATGTATTTATGATAGCCTTCTTTTTTTTTATCCTTAATTCTATGAACGAGGTGTTATATGGTGTTTGTTTTGACATATGAAAAAAAATTTTCTTGCGAGAATTCACGAACTTGTGAATTATACGGCCATTTTTCTAGAATTCGGGTCAGTTTTAATCCATAATCAGAAATAGGAAATTAAAATATAATAGTCTCGGAGCGTTACATCAACAACACTGAGTGTGTAACGATCACTTTACATATGTGGGTTTCCGACCTGTTTAACAGACGTAGCAACCTATTTAACAAAAGTTGCCACATATCAAAACAATATTTCCATGAGATGAATAATAAACCTTTGTTTATTAACTTTCAGAATTTACAGCTCTTTAGTAGGTTTGAACAGTTACAAAGGCAACAACTTTATTTGCTACCAAATACGAATCATGGCGTGAAAACAAACTTAACAAACGTTTGGTAGCCAATCGAACAAAGGAGTTTTGGATTTTGATTTATGCCGGATCGATAATAATTACAAACTTCCATCATACATAGAATCTCCTCCCAGATAATTCATTCGAAATATAGTGTTGGTGATGTTTTATTAATATATAAAAAAATTTTAGAAAATCTACAAAGAAAAACTAGCTTTCTTGTCTGACTAATAACTATAGATACCATTGGGTGAGCAAACATCATTCGATCTTAGAGCAAAAATACTTTCTCAATGTTTTTTTACTATTGGTGCATTTAAGAATTGAGAGACAGACTAAAAAAATGAAAGCTGGTACAACAAGGTATATTATTCCTCTCGTGCAACTATTTGTTGATTTGTGACAAATTTTATTAAATAGATTGAAAAGAATATTAAAAAGATAGAATAACCCTATTATTGATTAGATTTCGTTGTTAATTTTTATGTGATATATTTGCTTTAGTTCATTATTGTTTCATCTGTCGATAAAACAGTAACCAAATTATTGTATGTTATTTATGTTTCTTGGCCCCTCAAGCGATCCTTGCTTGTTATCAATTAAACAAAAACACTACGAGTTTCATAACATCAAAAGGTTGACGTCATGAATATTACTGTCATGTCGTGGATGCCGGTCGTGAAAGAGAATATAAACTAAGATATACTAAAGAAAAAATAATGATCATTACATAAACGCTTTAATGCAACTATATGTATATCTTGTAGGACATTTTTGAGATTATGGTGTAAAAAATATCATAAGGAAGATCTTTATTGAGTTGAAATATTTGTATGTTTCTTCTAGATCTTCTAGGTTAGTTTTATTAGACATGACGTCAATTGAGGTAAATGTTTTATGATGAGCTAAAAAAGGTCTTGCCTGTGTTTGATAATCCATGAAAAATACAGTGTTGATGAAAAGACCTTGGTATATGTGAATGATATATCGGAGAGGTAAAGCGAATTCTAGATCACCAGATAATAATGATTTCGATAAAAATTCCCGATTGTTGTTAAAAATCTACTCTCAATCAATATCAGGAATTTTCTCTTCAGGATGTCATATGAATTCACTCCAATACATTCTTATACATATAACCAACGCGCATAGTGAAATACTATGAATATGGCAAATGACATAAAATGACCACCTGTTCGTTTGGCCAAATATATAGGTGCGCATGATCGTTTTCTTCCGTTTCTACATTCTGTCTCAAAAACCGTGTGTGCTGAAGGATACGATGTCAGATAAACACAATTGGTTTGAATATCGCTATTTGCAGCAAAAAGATATCTATTAGCGAAAAGTCATATTCATGAAATCTAAAAACCACTCAGAATCAATGTTTCTGGACAGGTATAGACGAGATCCAGTTTAATTTCCGAGTGTTTGCGAATAATAATGAATAATTGTAATGTTATCCATCTCCTCGAATTCTACAGGAGACGAAAATTTTTTAACGGGCGGGATGGCTTTTGATTGTTAAATAATACAAGCATGTTTTTTATTTGTTGTCTATTCTCTAGCTGTAAGATTTATGTTCAAATCCGATTACTATTTGCCGAAACAACCCGAATAACATATAAAATCGGCCCCTATGGGTTATCAAAATTTTTAATTTCGTATGTTATTTTGACAATTAAGGTATGTTATTGTGTTGACATTTTTATCTTTTGTCATGCGCAATATAGTTTCATTTTGTCTTTTGTACTCGATGCTTAAACAGTTTTACCACCGATATATTCAAGGAAGAAACCTCCATTCGTCGATAATAAGCAATTCCATTTATGTCAGAATAAATCCATCGAAGGAAAGGGTC
>JWZT01003086.1:9631-25095 GCA_000827895.1 Thelohanellus kitauei | reverse complement strand
TACTTTTACCGTAACTTTGTAGAACTTTCAATAGAACGAACGAATCTCAATTTCAGATTGTATACTACTACTTTATACTATGCGTAATGAAAACTATACCATAGGTCTTTCTGCAATTATTAAACGCTATCCGTAAACTAAACGCAATTCAGAATAGCAAAAATGTTCAATCTAAAATCAAACAGCTACTTTTAACTATGAAAAATGCGCCCGATACATTCAAAAATATAACATCGACTATAAATTAAGGCTGGAAGCTAACATCATGCACTGTGATGTGACTGTTGGGAATCAAATAAATATTCATATTTCATGTTATAGCCAATCGCGGTCATTACATTCATGAACCCATGTTTAAAATTTAACAACAGGGGCTATCAACATTGTTAAACAGGATGAATATAACAGAAATCTGGCATAAACAGTCCATAACTTGTTCCTTTAAATCTCTGTTTCACACAGTCTGATATTTCTAGCTTTCCTAACGCCAATTCATCAAACCATTCTTGCATTTATAACATTATTTCGCACCTTTTTGCCTTAAATTCAACAAATTAACAAACAATCATATAACAATTCAAACTTAATGTCACATTTCCTCAATAAAAATCTTTAATTTCTGTAGACAATTGTAGTATAGCAATATACAGTTCATTATTTCAATTATAGCGCGCATGCGGACTAGTCAATAATGAGAATTATGGTTGTCCGATCAATTATTTGTATATATGCCTCAGCATCATCACCCTTTGTCGCTTTTTATATCATACAATTGATTTCAACTTATTCAAGTATCGTGCTATTGCATATACCATCGAATATCGCCATTTTAATTATTTGCAAGCACACAAACGACAATATGCGATGTTCTACGATAATTATAAATATTTTAATCTGAAGGAGGGTAAACATCAGCGCCTTATCAGACTATTTATAAACCAAATGTAATAAATTCATTGGAAATGTTATACCTTAAACATTGAGTAAACGTATTTCCAAATTCAAATGAATTTTTGCTTATAATTTCCAGAATTATGTCTTATAATACATGAGCGCCTATATTTATCAGAAATATAAAGATAAAAAACCCTTTATGAGTTTATACAGTCAATATTAATTATAAATTTTGAAATGACAGAGAATAAGTAATCTTGTGAACCCCTAGCCTCAAAAAATGTTATTAAAAATAACGTGGGCGAAATCGTATGATTGTGGGGGCAATCCACGCATGCGGACTACTGATTTAGTAGATATTTAAAGCCGCGACTTATAGAAAGGATTAAGCCATTTCAAGAAGAAAGAAACTTCGAAGCCGGCGTGGCTATATCATTATCAGGTTAGAGGAGTTTTTATAAATTCTTTGAATATCCTTCTATACTGTTCTCTGTCATTTTCATCATAAAACTTATATCATTTTCATTTTCACCATTTTTTCACCAATTTTCTCCATGTTTTCACTTTAAACATCAATAAAACAATGATAATTTTAATATTTTCCTCAAAAAGACTGTGATTGTACCATGACTACTAAGTAAACCCAATTAAACGCGTTGATTTTGCAAAACTTTTCGATTATTTTTGACATTATCCAATTTGTAAAATCTACACCTTTCGCATTGATCGTATTCCTTTTACAAATAAGAGACCATACTTAACCTTGTCATTGACATAAAAACCAAATAGTCTCTTAAAGTTATGATCAAACAGGCGTTTAAGTTGTTATTATTTAAATCGCGTGGCAATTGTTGACAAATATAGGACTTATACTACCTATTCTCTCATCATTAAACTGGTAACTTCTCACATTTCACACATGAATTTTAATTAAAATTTACTTTTTTCGCCATATGCATAATATAAGACTATATTCTAAATAATTGTCAACTTAGCCCTGAGTCTTTCACATATTAAAATAATTTTATCGTCAACTCTTATTATAAACATACTTACGCTCTTAATACTTTAGCTTTTTATCTAACAAATGTATTACGGTTACGAAAGAAATCACCCAAGGAGAGGAAATGTTAGTGATAACGTCTGGGCTCGGGATCCAACTTCTACCTATGATAAAAAAATTCAAGGATCTCACGAAAGACGGGGTTATACTAACAACCTGCGCTTAGGAACTCAAAACTTTCCAACCAGAGCTAATACGACAACATTTCAACCACAAAATTATAATCAACCATCATTCCCCGCATCTTATGAAAATTTCGCTAGATATCCCACTCATCGAGCTACCAATTACAACTTCAGACCCCGACGAGCATCCACGTATAGATACAGACGCCCCACGCGTAATAACTTCTCCACGTCAAGAGTTGACTATACGCCACACGTAAATTACCTACCAACTCTTGGTAGTTACCAACCAATTCCCTATTTGACCTCTGATTATCAACCTCAAGGACGGATGGATAACATAGGCCCGAAAACTGGGGCAAAAAAGCGGAAACATCTCTCTGAATCTAGTTCAGGTGATGAATCGCACGTAGAAATTGTCTTGAGAAAGACCAAAAACAACTTACCTATTATGATAGACAGGAAAAAGCGAAAATATATACCGCTCCCAGAGATTAAAGGAGCCTTCTACGTCACTACAATGGGAGACACGCTCAAAAAACAGACCAAATCAATAGTGAAACCTTTACCAATAATTATCAAGGACATACCAACCAACACTATTAATCAAAAAACATTCATTGAGTGTATTTTACCACTAAGGAACTTATGGATCAAGCTTTTCCACTTGGGTATCGATTTGGAAAAAGTTCGCAATTGCCCAAACATTGTGAATTACATATGTCGCGTTAACCCTGATAAATTCACAAAGGTAGCCAAAAGGGATTTACAAAAGGCGTGCAATCAAGTCGCCATAGACGACCTGACAAAGCAAATGCAAGCCATATCGCAAATCATCAAGCGAGTAAAGCCTCAATTTGCGCTTCAGACTTTAAAGATGGCCTTCACCCGTTTCCTCAAAAATAATAACAAAGGACCTAATCAGAAGATTTGGAATATCTCGGGGATCGTTCAAGATACCATCATGTTCTTTTATGAAATAAACACTGCCGAATCACTCCAGCCAGATCGGGAAAACGTATTTGACAATAGCATCGCTTCATCGACAGATAACCATGAAGACGTAGATAATAATGATTCAGTGAGCGTTGATAACAGTGACACTATTTTTGCCAACTTCAATGAAATCATGGGTAGTACCTACACGGACGATACCATGGATTGCGATCCATTTCCAATTAATAAAACCGACACGGATAAAACTAATTTACCTAGTCATCACCAAAAGGAAAGCTCTTCCACTATAATGCATTTCCCTTCCGAGTTATTGCTTGAAGCATCAAAAACGCATACGGACATCGATAAAGTTGACTCAGAACGCCCAAGCAACACAGGTGCACCTAGTCACGCTAACTGCGAATTGACGCGCATTCTTCGCCACAAAAACAAAGAAAGAAAGAAAGGAAGCGGTAGACCATTGGGTAGCAAAAATAAATCAACTTTTGAAAGGGAAGCTCAGAAAATCTTGAAAAAGAACGAAGTTGAACTGGTTGCAACGTGCTGTCTGTGTGGATCAAATTACATCAAGGCTACAGCACTAACTACACACGTAGAGCATTGTCTTGCACTTATGAATACTGTAGATGCAGACTTAAAATGCAAAATATGTGATGTACAGCTGACAAACATAGCCGAAGAATGCTCCAAGCATTCACTAAACAAACATCAAAATTTTCTATTAATCCCCAGGGTAAATCAGATGCAGCCAAAATTATAATGCATACCCTGGGGAGATCCCTTGTTGCAACCAGTTCGAGTAATTTATCCAACATTTGTAATGATTCCTTAGATAATTTACTTAATTTTAAATTACCTTATATCTTGAACCTTTCAACAATTGCTATTCCAAAAAACGTGGAAAATTTCATCTCTAGGGGTTTTAAGTTTATACCTGACAATAGGATGGGAAAATTTCGGACGATTAAAGACATAGTCGATAAGAATCCGAAATTATCCAAACATAGCTTGGCCCATCTTATAACGTTTAATTTAGATAACCGGATCAGAAATACCAATGATTCCATGTGGAAAGAGTTTGAAAACTTCTACCACACGTATAAAAATAGTATAACAATTATTAATGCAGATAAGGGCGGTGGAATAGTTATTTTTCCGAATGAATCATACAATGAAATGGGTCTAGATATTATAAGGAGGTTCAAATTCACTAATATTGCTACGGGGGACATACCCAGCTTAATAGACGATATACTTTTTCACCGCAACTACTTTACAGAACAACTGAATACCTTAATTGTTAAAGAACACGAGAAGATTAATATTTCAGATTCGTGGAACCTTAGATACTTGTACCTGCTACCGAAAATACACAAAGGAAAACAAGAATGGTTAAGCGATAAAATTCCGAAAGGAAGACCAATTATTTCTTCTCATGGCTCTATTTTTTACCACATTAGCAAATACATTGACTCAATTTTAACCCCATTTGTTTTTAAACAGCCGCATATTTTAAAATCAACTCATCAACTTGTGGAACAACTAAAAAATATTAAATACACGGAAGAACTAGAATTCATGACGGCAGACATTAGCGAGCTATATTTAAACATAGATATCATCGAGCTTTATTTTAAATGCATTGATTTTCTTATCAATAATGGTCTACCTCCTACTTCAGCATGCCTTATTGCAGATACACTTAAATTTGACCTTCGACATCAACTTTTTACATTTAATGGAGAACTTTACAGCCAAACTAATGGTATTTCAATGGGAGCACCTTATTCTCCAGCATTAGCCAACATCTATCTGTTGAACTTTGACTTGGAAGTTAGTAGTAGCCCCAATGTAATTTTCTACCGTAGATACATTGATGATGTGTTTTTGATCTTAAAAAGAAATAAACCTGTTCCAGTCTCAAGCTTAGAGTCTCTTAGACTAAAGTTTGGCGAGATACAAAGAGGAAATGTCGTCACTTTTTTAGACCTCGTAATCTGGAACAGCGAACACTCTATTTCCTATGCCACCCATTTCAAAAAACTTCATGCCTTCAATTATATACATGCAGCAAGTTGGCATTCGTGGGCTACCAAAAAAGGAATGATCCACTCTCAGTTTATGAGAATCATTAAAACCAACTCAAACGTCGATATTAGGAAGTTTTTTATAGAATTATTAATGAGAAAGTTTTTAATATGCGGATATACTGCTAAATGCTTGAAATTAATACTAAATCGTAGTCTCAAAATAGTTGAAACGCCCGGCTACAGAGAATTGAAAATGCAATCGAACACCAAAAAACGATACAGACATATACTTTTCCATCCTTCTTATGATAAAATAAACTCTAAGCTCCAGCAACTTTACCTAAACGAGAATGTTAAAAACAAGTACAATTTCTCGTATTATAACCCTAAGTGTATCAGAAATTTGATTAAAGAACTGCACCCAGGTTATAGAGAAATAAGCAAAGGCATACAACGCAGTAACGCACATTCTTGGGACATCAACAGCGATATAGGCGCTCTACAATTTTACGGGATGGAAAAGAAATATAAACCTACAAAGTTACGGTAAAAGTATGAATGATGATATATGGTTTCTCCTTTTAATGGGTAACAACCACTGTATCATAATTGCTTTCGTATTTCTAATGTAGAAATTCGTATTATGAGCGTCGTAATCTCGTTTCTGTAATCGAAAATCAGCTTTTGATTGTGTTTTTAGTTATTTTAAACTTAAATGTGATGTGTAACAGTTTTTATTGTATTTTACATAGCTTTGGTTGTGTTCTCGTGATTGTTGGTATTGGATTTTAATGTAAAATCGCTATTTAAGAGCTTGGTAGATCGTATTTCCGAGTTAATATTTGCACCTCATTAATAGTATTTGCATTTTAATATAGTTTTTATTACTTTCTTTAAGAAAGGTGTGATATTTGGTTCATTGCGACGTTATAATGATCTTAAATGCGGCAATCTCCATGACTACGCGCAATTATAAACTTAAATGCGGCAATCTCCATGACCACGCTCAATTTGAAACTTAAATGCGGCAATCTCTATGACTACGATACGATCTCAATCTTAAACGCGGCATTTTGATTGACTGCGGTGTGGTCCTAATGCCATAGGTGTAAATTTGATTGACAGCGGCATTATTAGAATCTGTGATTCGCTAATCGCTTATTTGTGGTGTAAAACTCAGATGCTGAAATTGATGGAATGTAGTCTATTTTTATGTTATTGTAACATTTTATAATAAATTATGGTTACAAATACATTTTAATAGCATTTATAATGTTTTTTTGGTTTGAGGTTAGTGTATATTTTCGTGTCATTTTTGCTAATGTGCGTATGTATTTATATTTGAGTAGCACTTTATAGTTCATTAGATCGTCAGTTCTTTAAATGTAATGTAAATCTGACAGTTTCTTTTATAAAATTGATAAACTTTTTTGAATACTCTGTACTAACGTGTAGTAATTGTACTGTATTTGATAAAAAGACGTGTTTATCTCATTGATATACGACATTATGAGCATATTTTGATATAACCTAATAACTTTTTTTATATATTGGTTGATGAAACAGTCTTGGTGATCGTTGCTTGTTCAAGCGTGTATGATAGTGTTGGCATTGATTAGCTCTATTGCATAATTGCACGTATTTTCACAGCATTATATACAATAATAGAGTTTATTGTAATCTTGAACATTGGATTCAATGATATATAACCACTTTTTCGTAACAATAATTTCGAAAGGAGTGATTTGTAACACATTACATTTGACCGCCGTTGATTTGGCCGCCGTCTTTCGGTTTTTTGGTTTTTTTAAAATGTTGGATCATATATTTATTTTACTTCTATATATTTTATTTTTCTTTTTATATATATTAAAAAGCACTCGAAAGGCTAATATTGCCCGATGCGCTGAGATTATTAATTGAAGAAAAGCTTATAATGGGTATATAAATGAAAAACAATCTATGATAATATTAAACTAATGTGGTTTGTTCACGTGAGACGATTTCATATCATGTTGTAGCAGTTGGTTGACTCGATCTTTGATTTTCTTGTAGGCCGATTCACTTTTCACCAGGTCGATCAACGTTTTTGTCGAAATAGCGGGTATGTTCAACTGTGGTCTTAAACTGAGGTATATTTGTATAGTGCGTTTCATTTCATCTGATCTATTCATAATTAATTGCAAGCGATCCACTGATTTCTTTTCAATAAACATGAATGGTTTACGATTGAAGGTGTTAATTAAATTGGGAATCTGTGTGTCACTGACTTTAAGGAAGGGTTGATTGCCAAAATAGTCCAATATTGTTGGTGCTGGAAATTTGGCAAGTGTATTCGAGTTTTTACATTGAAGTTTGGTTAAGCGAGAGCTATTTGAGGATGATAGACCTTCGATAGTGTTATTGGGTCTGTGTATTTTTTTAGGTTTATATTTCTTTTCCATCCCGTAAAATTGTAGAGCGCCTATATCGCTGTTGATGTCCCAAGAATGTGCGTTACTGCGTTGTATGCCTTTGCTTATTTCTCTATAACCTGGGTGCAGTTCTTTAATCAAATTTCTGATACACTTAGGGTTATAATACGAGAAATTGTACTTGTTTTTAACATTCTCGTTTAGGTAAAGTTGCTGGAGCTTAGAGTTTATTTTATCATAAGAAGGATGGAAAAGTATATGTCTGTATCGTTTTTTGGTGTTCGATTGCATTTTCAATTCTCTGTAGCCGGGCGTTTCAACTATTTTGAGACTACGATTTAGTATTAATTTCAAGCATTTAGCAGTATATCCGCATATTAAAAACTTTCTCATTAATAATTCTATAAAAAACTTCCTAATATCGACGTTTGAGTTGGTTTTAATGATTCTCATAAACTGAGAGTGGATCATTCCTTTTTTGGTAGCCCACGAATGCCAACTTGCTGCATGTATATAATTGAAGGCATGAAGTTTTTTGAAATGGGTGGCATAGGAAATAGAGTGTTCGCTGTTCCAGATTACGAGGTCTAAAAAAGTGACGACATTTCCTCTTTGTATCTCGCCAAACTTTAGTCTAAGAGACTCTAAGCTTGAGACTGGAACAGGTTTATTTCTTTTTAAGATCAAAAACACATCATCAATGTATCTACGGTAGAAAATTACATTGGGGCTACTACTAACTTCCAAGTCAAAGTTCAACAGATAGATGTTGGCTAATGCTGGAGAATAAGGTGCTCCCATTGAAATACCATTAGTTTGGCTGTAAAGTTCTCCATTAAATGTAAAAAGTTGATGTCGAAGGTCAAATTTAAGTGTATCTGCAATAAGGCATGCTGAAGTAGGAGGTAGACCATTATTGATAAGAAAATCAATGCATTTAAAATAAAGCTCGATGATATCTATGTTTAAATATAGCTCGCTAATGTCTGCCGTCATGAATTCTAGTTCTTCCGTGTATTTAATATTTTTTAGTTGTTCCACAAGTTGATGAGTTGATTTTAAAATATGCGGCTGTTTAAAAACAAATGGGGTTAAAATTGAGTCAATGTATTTGCTAATGTGGTAAAAAATAGAGCCATGAGAAGAAATAATTGGTCTTCCTTTCGGAATTTTATCGCTTAACCATTCTTGTTTTCCTTTGTGTATTTTCGGTAGCAGGTACAAGTATCTAAGGTTCCACGAATCTGAAATATTAATCTTCTCGTGTTCTTTAACAATTAAGGTATTCAGTTGTTCTGTAAAGTAGTTGCGGTGAAAAAGTATATCGTCTATTAAGCTGGGTATGTCCCCCGTAGCAATATTAGTGAATTTGAACCTCCTTATAATATCTAGACCCATTTCATTGTATGATTCATTCGGAAAAATAACTATTCCACCGCCCTTATCTGCATTAATAATTGTTATACTATTTTTATACGTGTGGTAGAAGTTTTCAAACTCTTTCCACATGGAATCATTGGTATTTCTGATCCGGTTATCTAAATTAAACGTTATAAGATGGGCCAAGCTATGTTTGGATAATTTCGGATTCTTATCGACTATGTCTTTAATCGTCCGAAATTTTCCCATCCTATTGTCAGGTATAAACTTAAAACCCCTAGAGATGAAATTTTCCACGTTTTTTGGAATAGCAATTGTTGAAAGGTTCAAGATATAAGGTAATTTAAAATTAAGTAAATTATCTAAGGAATCATTACAAATGTTGGATAAATTACTCGAACTGGTTGCAACAAGGGATCTCCCCAGGGTATGCATTATAATTTTGGCTGCATCTGATTTACCCTGGGGATTAATAGAAAATTTTGATGTTTGTTTAGTGAATGCTTGGAGCATTCTTCGGCTATGTTTGTCAGCTGTACATCACATATTTTGCATTTTAAGTCTGCATCTACAGTATTCATAAGTGCAAGACAATGCTCTACGTGTGTAGTTAGTGCTGTAGCCTTGATGTAATTTGATCCACACAGACAGCACGTTGCAACCAGTTCAACTTCGTTCTTTTTCAAGATTTTCTGAGCTTCCCTTTCAAAAGTTGATTTATTTTTGCTACCCAATGGTCTACCGCTTCCTTTCTTTCTTTCTTTGTTTTTGTGGCGAAGAATGCGCGTCAATTCGCAGTTAGCGTGACTAGGTGCACCTGTGTTGCTTGGGCGTTCTGAGTCAACTTTATCGATGTCCGTATGCGTTTTTGATGCTTCAAGCAATAACTCGGAAGGGAAATGCATTATAGTGGAAGAGCTTTCCTTTTGGTGATGACTAGGTAAATTAGTTTTATCCGTGTCGGTTTTATTAATTGGAAATGGATCGCAATCCATGGTATCGTCCGTGTAGGTACTACCCATGATTTCATTGAAGTTGGCAAAAATAGTGTCACTGTTATCAACGCTCACTGAATCATTATTATCTACGTCTTCATGGTTATCTGTCGATGAAGCGATGCTATTGTCAAATACGTTTTCCCGATCTGGCTGGAGTGATTCGGCAGTGTTTATTTCATAAAAGAACATGATGGTATCTTGAACGATCCCCGAGATATTCCAAATCTTCTGATTAGGTCCTTTGTTATTATTTTTGAGGAAACGGGTGAAGGCCATCTTTAAAGTCTGAAGCGCAAATTGAGGCTTTACTCGCTTGATGATTTGCGATATGGCTTGCATTTGCTTTGTCAGGTCGTCTATGGCGACTTGATTGCACGCCTTTTGTAAATCCCTTTTGGCTACCTTTGTGAATTTATCAGGGTTAACGCGACATATGTAATTCACAATGTTTGGGCAATTGCGAACTTTTTCCAAATCGATACCCAAGTGGAAAAGCTTGATCCATAAGTTCCTTAGTGGTAAAATACACTCAATGAATGTTTTTTGATTAATAGTGTTGGTTGGTATGTCCTTGATAATTATTGGTAAAGGTTTCACTATTGATTTGGTCTGTTTTTTGAGCGTGTCTCCCATTGTAGTGACGTAGAAGGCTCCTTTAATCTCTGGGAGCGGTATATATTTTCGCTTTTTCCTGTCTATCATAATAGGTAAGTTGTTTTTGGTCTTTCTCAAGACAATTTCTACGTGCGATTCATCACCTGAACTAGATTCAGAGAGATGTTTCCGCTTTTTTGCCCCAGTTTTCGGGCCTATGTTATCCATCCGTCCTTGAGGTTGATAATCAGAGGTCAAATAGGGAATTGGTTGGTAACTACCAAGAGTTGGTAGGTAATTTACGTGTGGCGTATAGTCAACTCTTGACGTGGAGAAGTTATTACGCGTGGGGCGTCTGTATCTATACGTGGATGCTCGTCGGGGTCTGAAGTTGTAATTGGTAGCTCGATGAGTGGGATATCTAGCGAAATTTTCATAAGATGCGGGGAATGATGGTTGATTATAATTTTGTGGTTGAAATGTTGTCGTATTAGCTCTGGTTGGAAAGTTTTGAGTTCCTAAGCGCAGGTTGTTAGTATAACCCCGTCTTTCGTGAGATCCTTGAATTTTTTTATCATAGGTAGAAGTTGGATCCCGAGCCCAGACGTTATCACTAACATTTCCTCTCCTTGGGTGATTTCTTTCGTAACCGTAATACATTTGTTAGATAAAAAGCTAAAGTATTAAGAGCGTAAGTATGTTTATAATAAGAGTTGACGATAAAATTATTTTAATATGTGAAAGACTCAGGGCTAAGTTGACAATTATTTAGAATATAGTCTTATATTATGCATATGGCGAAAAAAGTAAATTTTAATTAAAATTCATGTGTGAAATGTGAGAAGTTACCAGTTTAATGATGAGAGAATAGGTAGTATAAGTCCTATATTTGTCAACAATTGCCACGCGATTTAAATAATAACAACTTAAACGCCTGTTTGATCATAACTTTAAGAGACTATTTGGTTTTTATGTCAATGACAAGGTTAAGTATGGTCTCTTATTTGTAAAAGGAATACGATCAATGCGAAAGGTGTAGATTTTACAAATTGGATAATGTCAAAAATAATCGAAAAGTTTTGCAAAATCAACGCGTTTAATTGGGTTTACTTAGTAGTCATGGTACAATCACAGTCTTTTTGAGGAAAATATTAAAATTATCATTGTTTTATTGATGTTTAAAGTGAAAACATGGAGAAAATTGGTGAAAAAATGGTGAAAATGAAAATGATATAAGTTTTATGATGAAAATGACAGAGAACAGTATAGAAGGATATTCAAAGAATTTATAAAAACTCCTCTAACCTGATAATGATATAGCCACGCCGGCTTCGAAGTTTCTTTCTTCTTGAAATGGCTTAATCCTTTCTATAAGTCGCGGCTTTAAATATCTACTAAATCAGTAGTCCGCATGCGTGGATTGCCCCCACAATCATACGATTTCGCCCACGTTATTTTTAATAACATTTTTTGAGGCTAGGGGTTCACAAGATTACTTATTCTCTGTCATTTCAAAATTTATAATTAATATTGACTGTATAAACTCATAAAGGGTTTTTTATCTTTATATTTCTGATAAATATAGGCGCTCATGTATTATAAGACATAATTCTGGAAATTATAAGCAAAAATTCATTTGAATTTGGAAATACGTTTACTCAATGTTTAAGGTATAACATTTCCAATGAATTTATTACATTTGGTTTATAAATAGTCTGATAAGGCGCTGATGTTTACCCTCCTTCAGATTAAAATATTTATAATTATCGTAGAACATCGCATATTGTCGTTTGTGTGCTTGCAAATAATTAAAATGGCGATATTCGATGGTATATGCAATAGCACGATACTTGAATAAGTTGAAATCAATTGTATGATATAAAAAGCGACAAAGGGTGATGATGCTGAGGCATATATACAAATAATTGATCGGACAACCATAATTCTCATTATTGACTAGTCCGCATGCGCGCTATAATTGAAATAATGAACTGTATATTGCTATACTACAATTGTCTACAGAAATTAAAGATTTTTATTGAGGAAATGTGACATTAAGTTTGAATTGTTATATGATTGTTTGTTAATTTGTTGAATTTAAGGCAAAAAGGTGCGAAATAATGTTATAAATGCAAGAATGGTTTGATGAATTGGCGTTAGGAAAGCTAGAAATATCAGACTGTGTGAAACAGAGATTTAAAGGAACAAGTTATGGACTGTTTATGCCAGATTTCTGTTATATTCATCCACCAAAATACTTAATACCATTACAAACAACTAAATTTGTATGGATTGATTTTCAAACCTGATGATTTCAGTATTAATAAAGTTGGTTCTTGCAACATTAGATGGTTATCAATTAAATCTTAGAAAATGATGAGGTGGATTAATTTGTGTATGAAACCATGTTGATTCAATGCTTATGAAATTTTATCTCTCATAACTTAAAGCATATTTATAGGATATTCTCTATCACAACATGGATAGTATTTTAAATAGTAAAGACCAAATGGTGTGGCAAATTCTATCTTATATCTTTCCTCATATCTGTCTGGGATTGGCCAGTGTCTCGAATCGAACATATGTCGTTGAAAACAATTTTACAATAATTAACCATGTCAATCGTGTCATCGATTCTCTGGCAACATGGTACGCAATAATTTTCGTTTAAGAATATGTGTATTATAAAATTCTCAGAGTCTCAGAATAACATTCATCTCTGTTTCATACGTATTGGGTTAGCACACTTCGATTAGGAGCGTCCAATAACCGAAGAAATTTATTACTCTTTAATGTTTGGGAGGTTGTTTTTTTTTCCTGTAATTGTCATTTTACGATGGCTGTGTTTCAGGGTTTGTATGTACGGTCTGTTTACAAAGTGTTTAACGAAACTATCCCTTCTTCGATTCTAATCCATCGTTTACATAATACTTAATATATTTGAGTACAAGAGCTTAAAAACGTGTTTTGACGAATTGAGGTATACTTAAAATTTGGTAGATTGTCTATTATGTCCTCTATTGATCGTTCGTCTGTTTAATTGATATTTATATACGTATAAAGTCTGCTCTCAGTCCGAATAGGCTGAATTGATGTCATATTCTTAGGTTATGTAGATATTGGTTCGAATATATGATATCGATATTAAAATATTTGTGAAAATCGATCACTATTATGCATTCCAATATTAGACCATAGAATTCAAAGAACTCGAATTCATATGTCCTCTAGTTTAGATTAATGCATATTATCGATCTACGCAATATTGTAAGTAGTTTACATATGCCGTAATTATAAAAGTTTATGTTGTTTAATTGTTGATGGTGTTGTTTGCAAAATCATACAGTAAGAGGGATTTTTTATTCGATTTCCTTCCGAGCATTTACACTCAGTTCTGCCACGTTTGAAATTTACCAATAGAGCTTTTCTCTGTTAATTACTTCAGTATATCTGTTGCCTGACTGATGACTCAATGTAAGCCTTTCTTAAGCAAGCTCGTCATTCCCTTGAGTTGTGGCTTTGTAGTCGGGAGCAGTAGAATATGATAGGGCGTTGTAATTAAAGTCTCATAACCTTATTTGTCAAATTTTCGAATTCTGATTTCATGTCATGCTATGTAATATTCTTTGATCGACTAAAATGACAGGCCCTCATCATTACTTATTGCGAACATTTTGTCATTGTAAGTAACTTATTCGGCCTCTTCAACACAACCCAAGAAATAATTATAGGAGTTTTTAAATGAGTTCTTTTTTTAGAGGAACTTCAAGCAGCTATGATATGAAATTCGTTTTAAGAATATATTTACTCTTTTCGCTGGTTAGGCATGTACGAAGTTTCATCAACTCGATTTCAAAGTGGTAGGTCTCCTTACCTTAGCACTATGGCTCTTAAAGAAAAAAAAATACGCGTTTAAATGTTTTGTCAAACTTCTCACTCTAGGTGAGAAAGAGAAACTGAATTCCGTTGATTTAGCTTGAATCGACAAAGTTGTATCCAAAATAAGGATAATGTGGAAGCTTCGCGCATACAATAAGGTCTCTTTGAGTAGTTAGCCTTTATATCCATCTTGCACACTATAAATGCAAATCGTTTCTTCAATGGGACGAAATATACTCCTGCATTAAAAGGATTAGACAATTAGGTTATCTCCTGTTGAAAGTCCATTGATAATACAATACTAATTTTACGCCCTTCATACGACTTTATCCGTTGCTATATCGCATATATTGGTTACGATCCTCCTCATCCAAGGAACCGCATTTCTATGTCTTGACAATACTCCCTTTGTTTTTTTTTATATATTCTCAAGTTTTGAGGTTTGTTCCAGGATGTCCAGTAGGATGTACGCCATCTATTCAACAATATAATCGTCCATTGAATCTTAAGACCCTAGCGGAGCCTTTTTGTGTATATACTCAGTTTAGTTAAGATTAGTCTATCTTTCTTTTCAATTCATGAATTATATCCTTTTTTGTTTATAAGGCGACTTACTGCATTTTTTACATAGGTTTGCAGGTGCCCATAAAATTTTTTATATCTAATTTGTATTTGGATCAGAATAAGTTTTAAATCGATTATCCGATAACGACGTCTTTAAAGTTTGGACATTTATTTTTGAACAATTTGATCAGGAGTTTTGTAAATATAAATTAACATATTTGCCCATTTTCCATGGAATATTTGAATTTCCTTTTTTTTTTATATTGCTTGATCTATCTTATCTGTATTTGAAGTTCTCGAGACATATCAGAATAAACTTGCGTTGTTATCTTTTCTTCCCGTTGTGAATAAATATGTAGTGAATTATAAAATTAATGATGTACTTGTAAATGTGGAGTCCTTTATATAGTAACTCAAAATATAATAGCCTGTTGTTTCTTTAGTATGAAATTATATATTAAATTGTTAAAGATTGAAGGTAGATGTCATAATCTTCATCTCAACTCGAACATTTCCTTAGCGAATTCATTAATGCTCTATTGAATCATTCTACTAGTAGGTCGCAT
>JWZT01003083.1:92443-109468 GCA_000827895.1 Thelohanellus kitauei | reverse complement strand
GAAAATTCAAACGATCCGCAACGAATGACCGCTAATTATATAATAAAAATACAGGAATAAAAAAACTGAAATGCTGCTGAAATTTTGACAGTCAATAAACGACCCTTGTTAAAACACCCGAAAAGTATAAAGTCAATAGCGAAAAATTAGTTAGAATGAGAGGAACGGAATAAAGAGCATGAAATTTATTGTGATCAAATTGATCAAGTCATTGAGATAAATCCTATCATAATATTTATGGAAATAAAAATTCGGTCATTTTTAGACTTTGCTTTGACAGTAACAGGTAAAATAATATCGAGGGCTATTTAAAAACTCATTATAGCCTAAATACCAAGTGTGAACAAAACGCGGGGGCGATAACCTCTGATTTGTGCTATTGCGCACAATCAAAATTTTAAGTATCAGATTATCTTATTTTTATTCTTTTATGTGAAAATATGATACTGAATGTACAATGAGTAAAACTTCTGATAAAAGCTGTTAATTTAGAGAAAATGGAACCAAAAGTACTTGAGAAACCATTTCAACCCAACAGCATTTGTATTTAATTGGTTCAATTTCGGTAAATTGATCAAAGAGATTATTTTCAAGTGGCATTAAGAAACTGATCACCCTGCACCATTGGGTAAACAAAAAGGCTCTGCAAGAATGATAAGATAGAACAATTTTATAAATAATTTATTGAAACAGAGAAACAATTTTTCTTAGCAAAAACACGAAGGAAATAAGTGACAAATCACGTTGTAAAATACCTCATACGCGTCAAGCTCTCTCGCTGTTGGGTTATTGTGATTACATTATAGAATGCAGGCAAGCTATTTCCACAATAATATGCAAGGAAAATCATACCTCTTTAAAGAGTAACACCCTCAGTATCGACTCTTGAGAGAAAAATCTAAAGCCCTTCAAGGAAAACTATTAAAACTGTGGAGCGATAAACTTGCTGATGGGAAGTATATTTCAATTTGTTTTGACGAGACCAGCTACAAAGTTGGCCAACTAGACAGTTGTCTTTTGTGCATGCAGTTAACGAATAATGTTAAGCCAATCAAGAACTAGCCAATATGGCTTCATCTGAGGGTTGAACGTCTGGTTTAGATATATTTCAGAGTAATTTCCATTATTTTCAAAGTAAACATTTAATTTTCAGAGCTGTAAATCATCACTACAAACCGGTTTCCATTAATCACTTGAAGAAAATCGGGATTTGTTTATTAATTTTTCCATTTGGAGGACAGAGAATTGCAAAAGATAGCATCGATATATATGACTGAATTATTCACCAGGAAACTCCATATTCTCTGGTATTATAATTGGACCCCGTGATTAATTTAGTGTTTAATTCTGTGAAGTTCATACAGTTTATAGAGGTAAAATATCCACAAATAAGATCATTTCTTGATGAAAATGAAGAAGAATATCCCGATACTATATATCGAACTGATGTCTGGAGGTGCAGTCATGGAAGTAAATTGAAGTGTTTTGTGTAATTTAGAGCTGAAAATAAGCCGATTCATTAGAACCAAAGGTAAAGACGCAACCGTGTTTACCAACCAATCGTTGTTGACAAGCATGAGAGACAACCTAATTACATTCAACCTGAGTCTACAAGAGAAGTATCATTTTATGTTCTGCATGTTTCAAGAGATTGAGTCTTTCGTGCTGAAGCCAAGGGTTCTATTGTCTCATTTTGAACCTGCAAATTTTTGCCATTTTCCAATCATATAGCCTTTAAAAAAATCGAATGGCTTTAATAAGTACTACTGAAATTTGAAACACTGTGAAATGAATTTAATTTTAAAGCTTCGATCCTTGAAATATCAAAATATTCTATGTTATTCTATTCGTGATCTGTTTTGATGTCAGATGGCGTCTGAGCATGATATCTGTCAAGTAAGGTGATTGGTTTTCATAGCTCAAATGAATTAGAGTCATCATACAAAAACTACATCTTAAAATTTTCCTCATTCTAAAAACTAGAAATTATGGAAGAGTCAAAGACATGGTTTCAAGTTGTTATCTGAATTCAGATTCACGTACTTGTATAAATGATCGTTTTCTAATTGGAAAGTCCTTCCAAAATAGGAGATTTTAACAGAACGTATGATCCATTTTTATTATGAAAGAATTTCTATGACAAATATTTAACCAAATAGCGACCACGAAGCTCATAGCATTTAGTCATGCGCTCACGGCCACCTAACCTAAATTATACAAACGACAAATAAATCATGTTATACAGTTATTTGAAATTTTCTATTTATTAATAACGCGCGATGGTGTGCTGTCCATTGTGAAGCATAATTTTAATGAGGCCAGCGGTTAAAAACGTGTGGGTATATGTTCTTAACATTGATAAGATTTGTTGCAACATTACAAAATAAACAATTGAAAAAATATTTATGTTATACCCTTTTATTTGACATGTATTTAGATTTTATATCTGAGCTTTAACAAATGTCAGAAAATGCGAATTCCATAGACAAGAATGGTTTAGTTTACACTTCACTGGGAAATTTGATTAATCATTCAGCGATACGAGTTGCAATAAGACTGTCGATTTCAAGCAGATGTAATAATAGTGTCTGCAAAGAGGGGACCTTTTCATTATCTGTTAGAAGTTGTATCAATCAATTCTGAATAGATTATCTAATTCAGAGCTTAAATCTTAGAACGAACCAGCACAGAGCGAAAACACCTGACAATATAAAATAATAGATTCCAGCGTGCAGATAATTTCAAGAATTTCGAAAAAAATAACAAAATATAATTTTTTCCACACTATATTGACAGCTGAAAAATCATATCTAGCTTCGTTTTTCGAAAAATAATTTTTTAATTTGGGTGTATGGGTTTACGTTCTCGAAATCTAAAAGAAATAATCAAAATTGTATCCATCAAACAAATACGAAAACTGTCAAAGATATTTCCTAAAATCCACCATATTCTCCTAAATTTGTCAATGAGGAGTGCAGAAAAATGTAAAATGATTGGGTATAAATTTAACTATTCGAATTGAATGATGGGAAATTCTAGATTTCTAGAGACAAAAATTTGTGTCTAAAGATGCAAATGAGTGTGATGATACGTATCGTCTCACACCAGTTCGTCTATAGGAAATCAAAATTGTATCCATCAAACAAATACGAAAACTGTCAAAGATATTTCCTAAAATCCACCATATTCTCCTAAATTTGTCAATCAGGAGGGCAGAAAAATGTAAAATGATTGGGTATAAATTTAACTATTCGAATTGAATGATGGGAAATTCTAGATTTCTAGAGACAAAAATTTGTGTCTAAAGATGCAAATGAGTGTGATGATACGTATCGTCTCACACCAGTTCGTCTATAGGAATTCACGTGATAAAATATATAACCTCCAAGTTCAAAAGCATTAATTGAAAACTAATTTTTCATGCTTTTACATAAACTTTACATTTTGACTGTTGAGCGTATATTTTAACAGAGAATAAGAAACAGCTTTGTGTTAATAAGAGGAAAGGGTACAGCTAAATATGATAGCCATGAATTCGAGAAGTAAAAATAAAACACTCCTAGTTCAATTACCTGGAGTTTTGTAAAACAGCAAGGGTACTCGAATAACCCTTAAGAATATTCTTATGAAACAGAAT
The DNA here is from genome assembly GCA_000827895.1 of Thelohanellus kitauei. Taxonomy (NCBI): domain Eukaryota; kingdom Metazoa; phylum Cnidaria; class Myxozoa; order Bivalvulida; family Myxobolidae; genus Thelohanellus; species Thelohanellus kitauei. The sequence continues at coordinate 105,831 of JWZT01003083.1, read as the reverse complement.
TTATAGCACAATCATTTGAAAAATCACTCAACATACATTTTTCACGAATAGTTTGATGAGATGAAAATATATCTTTTGATTACATGCCTTGAATAATTGTTCGTGTTATCACACTCATGTGCGTATATTAAATGGTCTGATAAACGATTTTAAAAAATCAAATGTCGTATATCTGCAAGGAATAGATGAAATTGACTATCCTAGAATTAAGAAATATAATCAGTTCGAAAAGGGATTTGTGCAAAAATAGAACCTATAGCCGATACCAAATATTTTATCAAAAACGATAGCTAACTTATCCTGCACATAAATATAATTTTATTTTGATTATTTTAATTAAATACATTTGTATATTATACTCTTATTCCTCTTCTTTCCTTAAAAAAAATTATCACATATTTAAAGTGATAATATGTTTATGTGCATTTTTCGCGATTTCATTATGAACAATATGTATAAATTCATCAAAAGAACCATTTGTATGAAAATATAATTGTACATGACGAATCAATGAAGAGATGGAACCAGAAGTGACAGATAAATGATAACTAGAACCAAAGGATAATTTTTTAAATATGACCAATCATTAGTAGGATCATATTCAAAAATTAAAAATCGATGTAACACTTCGGACCTACAAGAACAGATAAAACTTTGATGTATGAAGATAAGAACCTGCCTGAATTGGGTTTAAAAAACATACGAAGAATTCGAGATCTTCAATTTTAACAAATACGATTTGAATATTATAACAAAAATAAAGGTGGTAGACTGAATACAATCAGTACATACAACTTCATATATTCAAACAATGTGATGGGACAACACGAGTAGATAAATTGAGTAAATTTTGAATTCTCGGTATTTTATAATCTATGACGAATTAAAATTCTTATGTCTGCATTTTATGGTGTTATACATCATGATGTAATTAACATTGTGTGATTAAACACTACTAAAGTGGAATAACTAGAAATCGAGGTTACAATTCTTAGGAATACAATAATGTATTATGAACATGTACCCTTGTGCCGAATCTATAATGAAGTTATATAAGACAAACAAAAGTTTTTCAAATTATTGCATATTATTTAATATGTCATTTATTAATATTTTTCTTTTATTCTTTTCTTCCTCGGAGAGATTAAGTGGCATCCTAAACGTTAAATAAATAAACAATAAAAGAATTAAGGCAAAATATTATCAACAAAAATAGGAAGGAATGAAGTTAAATAAATCTATTTTCTGTGACTTATTGTTGCCACGCACTCGTCTATTCTCGGTATATCTGAATGATGCATAAGTAGACAAAATCAGTATCAATCGGATATTATATCTACGAGAGTCGCAAATCGAACCAGATATTTTGTACAGTTAAATGCGGGAATGCTTATAGATAACTATTAACATTAATTTGAATAAATTCAAACAATCAGTTAATAATTTAAGTGATTTGGAAAATTAACGAATATTTTTGGTTTAATTTAATGGTAAAAATTTGTTTTATTACAAGCTATGCTGAATTTATTAATATTAAAATTACTACTGTATAATTACATTTATATTAATTTTTATATTGATTTTTTAATTTGAGAAAAATGCCCCTCAGAATATAAAACTCTTATTAAATCTATGAGACGACAATTAACAGTATTGTTTTCCACTTTTTTACAGTTAACCTTTACAAAATCATTGATCAATAAACAAATAAGGTATGAATTAAGCTGGATAGAAACTCAATTTATGTGAAATAAAGAGACAACATCTTTTAATTTAACATCATGAAGGCTTAAAAATATTGATGTAAAAGATTATTTTTGTAAAGTTAAACCAAAATGATAGTTAATTTGAAAATCTTCTGCGTAGTTTTTCAAAATTATAGGTATATTTGTTCTACTTAACTATTTAGAATATACGCTGGAAAGATAGGAAAATACACGTGGAAGACGGACAAAAATACTCAATAGTAACAAAATAATGAGATACGATTTAATTTATTTCTAATGAAGCAAAACTGTTGGATTAGGTGAAATAAGCGAACATATCCTGAGACTCATTAACCGTATTGTTAGAATATCAGACTGTTACACATTATTGATATGCACACCATCCAAATATACAAAATCATTCAAATATGATCAGAACATACGTCGTATTGATTGCTCAAGATTTGAAATATAATGTTTCGACTGAAGCTAAAATTCCTCACTTTCAAAGAGAAATTAACGTTATATCATGAAAAAAAATTTCAATCGTTATCTCGTATAATCAACCCAGAAACAAGAATTGAATTAAATGTGATAATTATTATTTCTTATATGATTAGTTGATATGTAAGGGGATTTTGATATTTTTAAACATGAAGTGAAAGAACATACACCATGAGTGATGATTAACAGGCAGAAAGTGAAAGATTATTATTAAAAATGATAAAATATGACTTGAAATTGAAGGAAATTATCTGTATGTTGAGTAGTAGTAACATGGCAGAAGTATGGGAAACTAAAATTATATTAGCTAATATTTTAAGAGAAGACAGCCTTAAATGTTAGAAACCCATTCTTATAATTAAATCAAACTTAAGTCGAAATAAATATGTATGATAATAATTGGAGCAATTAAGAATAAACGTTGATAAGTTATTCTAAATAAATTCAAATTATCAAGATAAACGATGGTTGAGCATATGTTTTAAACTTAAAATTTAAAGATACATTCGCCATGAACAACATAACTAAAACGCTTTGGAAAATTATTACAAATTTGCTGTGGTAAATGTATTTATGTTAACCGTTAAATATCTAAATTCGTATTTATCACCCAGAGGATCAGCTAAGCTTGAGACATTTCCCTCAATATTGCTATCTTACGAGAATATGTTTATTGTAAATACTTAAAAAATATCAAGTTTTACTACTGCTGAAATCATGTTTTTAGGTTAGAAATATGATTGAACCTGATCTGATTTCACTTTTGTAATCATTCTCATTCAAAGACAGCGATATAGATTTGGTCAAAATCACTTCTCAAATGCTCGATGAATGCCTTAAAACAGCCTTTTATATCAATTTCATAAAATACTGAAAAGATTACATTCATTAATTTTTATATTTTGTGATACTAAATCAATATATCATACAGATTAAAGTTTGATAATTGAAAGCTCTGCGAATAACTTAAATTTTCAGACAACAAAAAAAAGACATGATAAATTTATGACTTTATAGTAAATCTAAAATTGTATTAAATTAAAACAACAAACAAAAATTTAATAGCGATTCAAACGAATTTTATCGAGGTGTTTTTTGAACGATTTACACTAGTTTCATAATGGCATGCAAAATTCATCGTAAGATATTAATTAATTTTTAGAAAAGACTACCAAATTAGCCCTAAGATAATCTAGACGTTACTTAAACTGTGAAACCTATTTTATAAACCTTATAAATTCTTTAAATCTTTATTTTTCATTTCATGTCGCATACTCACTAAATTAATTGAAATTTGAAGATCGTAGTTTATAAAGTTTTTTACAATAAAATGGAATGATTTTGTTATCAAAAGCTATAAATCGTGCCTCAAGGATGATACATCTCTAAATCTATCACTAGAACTGATCAATGCATTTTTAGAGAAAGATGTATATTAATAGGCTAAAATTCCTGATTGACATACAAAAATAGGATTAAAAAAATATGAATTTCTTTGAGCAGAAGAATATTTCAATGACAAATTTAATTTGTCATTATTCCGTTTCAAGGAATAATTATAATTTTACGTTGTGGTTTGATTTAATCAATACAAAATTAAACATTTATTTATTTATTTAAATGTAAGAAAACTGGTAATATTTTTTTTAAACTGAAAACAAAAAAAATTGCGAAAATACAAAATTGTGACAAATTTTTTTTGTTGAAAAATATTAACTCTTATATACCTGCGCTTTTCGAGATTGACCACGTCTAATGCTTCGAAGTTTTCTGATATTCGCAGCTTTTCTATTAAGTCTCTAAGGATAAATAGATAAAATTGAAAATCCGTTTCACGTACATATATATTTCAGAAGTTGAATGATTTATACAACAGTTAAAATGAAGAAATTTAACAATTTTAAAATGAAAATTTTAAATAATGACTATTTTATAATTATACCAGTTTTCCTGTGCTTTGTGGAATAAGTTATTTACTTAATAATTAAGTTTTTGTCAATAGGAAATAATAATAATAATACAAACCATATAAAGCAATTTTACGAAATGAAAGGATGTGAATCCATTTCAGATAAATTGCCATTTCTTAGCAACATTTATTTCATAGATTTTATTTGATGTTATTACCAATAAGAAATAAACAGTCATCATTTGATGAATTCGAAATCTTGATCGTTATGAAAATTAATTATGTTGAGTAAATTACATTTGAATGTTATTTGGATAATTGGGATAAAAGTGTTTTTTATCAGATGAACTCTCGGTATAAGTATTATCCAATAAGCGATACCTGAAAGCTTTAGATATCACTAATGCTTATCATTCAAAATCGAACATGTTTATATCATTTTGCAGTCAGTTGAACATCTATTATTTTTACAAATGTCTTAATAAAACAAAGAAAAGCGTTATTATCAATTTCATATCTATTACCTCTTAATTTCGCACGGCTTATTATGAGTAAAATTAAATATTACATTTCATGGTCTAGCAACGTGTTGAAGGTCTCTCTGAGAATAAATTTAATAAATAGATTGAAGCCGAGGCATTTTGATGTATTGACCCATGGATCATAAAGAAATATTCTTATTTTATTTCGAACAATAATAGATAAAATTTCATAAAATCCACTCGTTGTTGGCCATATCGATAAGTTTAAACAAAAATATTCCAGATTCCTATTTGAGTAAAAGATTCAGAAATTTTATTAGTTCTTACGAAAATCGTCTAAGAATCTTGATCGAGGTTTCTAGACAATAATAAAATTTACAGGAAATCGGATTAAAGATTAAATTGTGCATTTAAATGAAGATATAAATTTTCAACGTCTATTAAAAAATAAACAAGATTGCTGTTAAATATTTTTCTGAAAAATCAGACAAACTATAAATACCTTTCTGTGTATATTGTATGCATCCATCAATACAGCGTGATAGGGAGAAAGTCTAGAATTTTCGTTAACACTCTTGGGCAACCCCTATCATTAGCTTCATATTTTGCGGATATAAATCGGTATTGATCAGTAACACAATAATTATGGTTTGTAAAATAGAATGTGAAATAGAAATTATATTTTATATAAAGAATCTATAATAATGAGAATATTAAATGATCATAAAAATTCAATAAAAATATCTTTGATATGTGTACATTCACAAAATGTTTTTAAAATGATTTAATTCACGATAATCATGTATGGATTGAATTTTTTAGCCATAGTTATTTATGTTTTAAGGATAATTCTAAATAATATACAATTAACGATTAACTAAAACATGTCCTAACATACTATTATAATTTTAAGAATTGTGACTTTGGATATTTGATGTATATAATTCACCGAATGGCGAGCATGGCAATGAGAAAATTAGACAAAAGAATAACATTGATCATTACATGCAACAAATTATACATTATTTGTGAGTAAGCTCACAAAACATTAGAATAAGAAAATGTATATTTGTGATTTTTATGATGAGTTAAAATAAAAATACATTTAACAAGCTCAATTTACAATTAGCTGCTTCTTTTGAATGATCATATAGACATGTGAAGATTTGAAAACCTATTTCATTTTCGCGTTCGCACTCTAAAATTGTTCATTTTTTTGGATTAGGAGAATAGCATCTTCAAAGATCTTACAACCAAAAATGCAGAATGCAGAAACAATGTTAACAAATTTTATAAAGGTTGTATTATATAAATATTGGAAAAAGGCAATTAAAGAGGCAAGTAATGTTTGAATTAATAAAAGTGATAATATTTAATATATTTAAAGGAATACTAGCTATGCTGAGTATGTTAAAACTAGATGGAAACCATCAGACTACAATTTAATTGAGAATACCGTCTTACAAGCATTTATCTTTTGATTTTTAACTAACATTTGCAGAAACTTAAAATTGATAATAAACATTCAATACACACAAGATAAATTCAAAATCCTAGTTGTTTTGATTAATAAAATTTACGAGGAATTCAGTGTAGTGTGCTGCGTTCAATTTTAAACAGAGTCTTAATATAAAGCAAGCTTAGTATTTGGGCACACAAATTTCATCCTCTACCATAATATACCCATTTTCATTTAAAGCTACATAGATAATTTTGAAAAAAAGAATTCAAATATTCATCTAATAAATAAAATGACACTCCCTTATTATTAAAATCTGAATGACAGGCGAGAATATAATAAACTGAAATCTAAATATTAGCATGCAATGAAATAATAAGCTTAGAATGAAAACAAATATCGTGTTTTAGATGTACAAATTGCATCAACTAGAATCGTTAAATCCGATATTATCGAATAAGTTAATGGTGAGTATTATGTCCTCAGATAAAAAACGACTAATAATCTGATAATAACACAGACGAATCTTAATCTAAGGCCATTTTTATTTTTGATTACTACGAGTTCTAATACTTTTGAATATAGCATATAGATTAATAAAAGATATATAAACCATATTTTGTCATAATACATCAAGGTTGGCATTTTTAAGAACCATAATCGAGTTCGCTATACTATGATTGTTGTGGTTATTTTCAAGTTTCGTTTCGTGTGAGTATATCCAGAGTATGGTTATAACAATTTTCGATAAAAATGAGGGTTTCAAGAGATGCTGATAGTATATCTGGGATATTTAGTTTTCATTTAATTTACATTCAAAAAATTGACAATTTAACTTTATGCAAATAACCAATGCTTGTGAAGAGCATCTTGTTTTCTTAAGATTTCATTTTCATAGATTTAGTTTTTACACAAAACTAAGGTTCCTCCCTTAAAGCAGAGGTGGACACCATACGGGCCGCGACGACATTTTGTCCGGCCCGTGAAGAGATTTTTAAATACATGGTAATTTTACCGGTGAAAGTATCGTGACAGTTTCCCAGTAATTTCTTACAGCACCTGCAAAATTCAAAGTTTTAACGACTAAGTACTAACTAAAAATGACTCTTCGTTATTCATAGTCTGCTTTAGTTAAAATTTGAATTTAACCATTAGAATGTCATCATGAATGTTTCCAAGAAACATAAAGTTGTTAAGGATGGTCGCATATTTTAAAATGATTGAATATATAAATACTTTTTAACAGAAGTCATAAAGAATGCAGTAGGTTTGTTGTGGAATAAAAATGTTTCCATATCGAAAGAGTACAACATTAGCCGACATTATGTCACGAAACATGCAGACTATGGCAGTACTTTATCAACAGAAGAACGAACAAAAATACAAAAGAACTGGACACAAAGCTTGAAAAGCATCAGGATATCTTCAGACAAGACAAAATACCAAGGAGAGAAGCTACTCGTACAATCTTCATTGTAGCATACAACATAGCTAAACACAGAAATTCGCTCTGTGATGGTGAATTTGTCAAAAAAAAACATGCTCAATGTTTTAGATCAAGTCTGCTCAGAAGATCGCAAAGAATTCGAAGACATCATCTTATCGAGAACTATTGATCGCTGTATTGAAGCAATTCATGAAGATCTGAAATCACAACTTACAAGGCGTGTATATTCATTTCAGCTCTTTTCCCCGACATTGGATGAAAGCACTGACATCAACGACACTGCATGTTTGCTGATCTTTTAAAGAGGAATTTCATGAAACTTCGAAATCACCGAAGAAGGGCTGTCAACGGATTCAATGAAATACACTACTACCGGTAAAGATATTTTCAAATGCGTGGAAAATGCTTTGCATAAAATGTAATTACCATGGCAGAAAATAACAAGTATTACGACAGATGGTTCTCCCTCATGGACAGGAAAGAAAGTTGGTCTATTGAAGGGAATGAGCGACCAAGCTGCAGACGTCGATTCTAGCAAAGAGTTGATATTTTTGCACTGTAAAATACACCATGAGATATTATGCCCAGGTGTACTTGACATGAAACATGTCGTGGATCAAATTGTAAAAATTGTTAATTTTATCCAGGCAAGAGGTTTTAATCATAGATAATTTATCAGACTTCTTGAAGAATGCGGTTCTGCATACAATTATGCCCTGTATCCCACCACTGTATGATGGTTATGTTTGTAAAAAATTTCTTAGATGTTTATGTGATTTCCAGAGAGAAATTTTAATGTTTTTGGAAATGAAAGGGAACGAAGCTGAATATCCGCAGCTAAGAGTATCACTATGGCTGTCAGATCTGGCGTTTGCACTTGATCTTTTCGAGCATATGTAAGATTTTAACACAAAACTTAAAGGGAATGGCGTTTTTGCTCATGAAATGTACCAAACCAAGAAGGCATTCTAGGTTAAACTAAAATTGTTTTCTCGTTAGCTCAGTCAGAACATCACGACGCACTTAACAAAACTGGAAACTATGAGACTCTAGCATACGTCGACTAAAAAATATACAAATACGATATCTGCATTAGACATTGAATTTATTCGTCATTTTAGAGACTTCCAGAAACTTTCTGGTGAGTTCGATATCATGCAATCAGCCTTTACGAGTGATTCTGAAAAGGCACTAGCTGCTCTACAATTAGAATTAATGGATCTGTAGTGTGACATTATCCTGAAAGAAAAATTCAAATCGGAAAGCATTGAAATATTTTCCGCGTTATTACAATGAGTCAAAGCTTATGAACTTGAGAATGATTGCCATGAAACTACTTGTTCTGTTGGGGTCTATATACATCTGTCAACAAACATTTTAATCCATGAACATTAACAAGACCAAGCCTCGTTTCAATTTAACTGATATTCACTTCCAATCTTTGCTGATAATTTCTACTTCAAACATTGAACCAGAGTTAGAACAACTTGTTTATAACTTTGATAGACCACAAATGTCTCATTAACTTTAATACTTGTCGTATAAAATAAGGTCACGTTATTTAGCTACTTTTATGCATTTATATTAAAACGTAATTCATTACATTCCATACGATTTATTCATTTTCATATTTAATGGATTAATACATACTTAAGGTATTAAATTTTTAATCCGGCCCGCCATGGACTTCATTTATTCCTATCCGACCCGCCTAATAATTTTTAAATATTTTTAAAAAAAACAGTTTTTAATATAAATTGAGAAAATTTTAAGCTGTTAGGCAAAATTATTTTATCTTTGATATAAAAATTGTTCTAACATACCAGCCTTTCTGCTTCAAGAGCCATCAGCTTGATAATCTCGTGATTTTTTTGACTGGGCTGCATATTTATTAGCATTTTCCTAAAAATAAATAAATATTAATTATACTAAAGTGAATAAATATTTGTACAAATTCATATTTCATTATCGTCTTGATCTTCAGTAATGAAAAGACAAAAGTAAATTGTATCAAAATTAGGATAAATTTTTAGCTTTTAGCAATAAATATGTTTATATGAAATTTTTAGGTAAAACTCGTCGCATTAAAAGAAACATATATCTAGAAAAGCAACGGTGTTAAATCTTAAAGTTTAAATTCATTTTTGATTTATTATTATTTGTTGGATTAAATGCATTATATCAGTATATGAAATAAAAAGTATCGATAATAAATCATCATTAATTTACATCTAAATATTTCGATCATCGCTGGGAATATAAACAATTCATAAAAAACAATAAATAGTCTACAAGCGATAAAGACGACAAGATTAATGGGCCCATGTCCGTTTTAGTTCGTTTATGAAGCAAAAATACGCAACAAAACAGTTTTGCATAGGATACTGCAAATTCAAAAGTAGACATATTGAAACTAGTTTAATTTCAAACATCACCACAAAACCATTTCAGAATATTTGATATCATCAAATCTTCATAGATTTAAATCTATCCCTGATATCATAAGTATTGATTATCCATCCTATCCTCCCTTTTTGCATAAACATATTTATATGACATTTTGAATTAAAAGGACACGCCAAGAACTTTTAATAGAACAGTTATAATAAAAATTTCATTTTATAATTCGTTACATAAAATCAAAACACACAATGCTAGTGTTTCAAAAAAGGTTAAATTCTTGTTTGATTCAATTTAGAACTAATGTCAATATAATTACAGCCATTATAGCTTACGAAAATATCATATTTTTAACAGTCATAAATTTCAAAATCATCGTCACGGAAAATTAGAATTAGAAATATAACAATAAATAAAGTTTTTAATTCAAAAAAGTTTTAAAATAACATTATATAGCCTTTATTTGGTTCACGAAATTTTTTCAAATGGTTTAAAATAAGGAAATATCTTTTACTAATAATCTACAATATTCAAAATTATCCATTTATAATTGATCACAGCAAACGATAATAATCGTTTTTGAAAAAAAACTCAAACACAATAGCAGAAATGCCTTTTCAGGTCCGGCGTAATCTGTGGCTCTTTGCGCATGAATAACTTGTAGTGTTTATTAATTATAAAAACGCTAATAATATGAAAAAACTACATTGATGAATTATGAAAAAATAGTTTGGAATACAAGAGGAATTACAACAAATAATTGATAATAAAAAGTAAATATCCATCCGAAATAAACTTGAATTAAATTATTTTGGCAATTAAAAAATCAAAAAAATGAGTTGATTATGATGACATAATGCTAAGTATTTCGAATTGATTTGTGAAGTTATGGAACATTTATTAACCTATGCAATTTTCCTATGTAGAGGTTAAACATTATGAAAATGTATGAAAAAAATGTACTATTTATGATGTTTAGTTAACTAGAAAAATAAAAGGAGATGAACTACAAAATAACAAAATATTTTTCCATCTAGTTCATAGACGCTGCCTTTTCCAGGGTAAATCTTTTAAATTATCGTATAAAATCATCTAATTGGTCTCTATTAATAATTAGACGAATTCGTCATCAGTGGATGTAATAATTTAAATATGGCATGATCCTTTCACCTGTGACAATCATAACCCTCTATGTTTTGACTGTAAATTATAGTGTTTATAACTACCCAGAAATTTTATTTTATTTTTTAACAATTGTGAATAACCACAATCGTTCGATCAAAAATATATTTGCGCAAAAAATAAAAAATATGCCCATGTTTGATTAAGGCAAATATCGCATTAAACAAGGGTATTGATTTTGAAAAGGAGCAAAAACTTCAATGATCAGCGTTAAGTATAGAATAATTTCAATTTCGATAAAACATTAACGACTGTTTTGTTAGTTGTAGGGAAACCATAAGCATATTATCTCAATCAAAAAATAGAATATCTTGGGTTTTATTTTGATTTTTAGCAACTAATTGTGTAATTATAAAATGATCAATCAGATATAAAATCGTAACAAACAAATAATCCATGTTGGATTTAATAAAATTTGCGGATGCAATTCAGGAGTCGATGTATAACGATGAATTAACATTTTATCATGTGAGGCTGAAATGAATAAAACACTTTTTAATAGAGGTTCTTGATGGTTCTCTTTTATATCAAATTATCATTTTCTCAGCTGTACTGAAACAAATATTTTTCCGAAAATTTGTGTTATAAACAATAAATCACAGAAAGAACTGTATCTGCGAATTCAAAATGTATTGATTAACAATATATTGATGGGCAAGAGTCTCAAGATTGACACATTTATGAAAATATGTAAAAACATTTTAAAAACCATTGCTTGTAATAATACTTTTATGTTATTGACAACATAGAAATATATACTCGATACGAAATATCCTTACGGATTTAGAAGATATGCAAAAATTGTATGATCAGAAAAAATAACATTCAATATGACAGTTAGAAACAAGTAAAATCATCTCAAATATATTTTTTATAGATTACAAATTTTACTAGCACTATTAATTTATAATGCAACTTTCAAGATTATCCCTATTTTGTTCAGAGTATGATTATTGTATAAATACTGAACAAGAAATGTTCGAACTAATTATGAGTATTACATAACCACAGAAACAGATGAAAGAATATTCAGAATGTTAATTTCGTTCATTTTTAATCATATTGAGCACTATTCAATCTGCTTCAAATTATTTCCTTAAAATGTGGTTTTAATATTCTCAAAAATTACGATCTGATGAATTGAGTGTAAGAGAATTCTTAAAATATCTGAAAAAATTGTATGTATAAGAAACATATAATGTCATGCAAACTTTACGAATATATCATGGTTAGTGGTTTTAAAAAAATCTGTTTAGAAATAAATAATTCAACAGAATCTATGAGTACATTAAAAATATGTGCAAAATGAGAAAAGTGAAATGTCATCTAAAGAATATGATGCAGAATAGTATCATAAAGTCAATAAGAATTATAACATGATTCTTTAACACAATTTTTCACGTGGATGCAATGTTTTATTAAGGTAAGATAATTAAGCATATGATTTAAAATTCAACCTATAATTGGAATTTAACTTTTAGACTTTTAAATGCATTATCTAATCAGTCATAGAAGACAAACAATGATAAAAAGAGGTCCCTCTGTATAAAAAAAATGGATGTTTTGAAGCATATGGTGCGATCATAATCAGCAAATGTCTTTTATTATTTTAAAAATTTCAAAAATGTTTAGATTGATAAATAATTCATTTGAAAATTTATAATTGGTGTTATGGATCACATAATATAAATAATTTTTGGAAATGTCAAAGAAACAAACCCATTCAATGTGAATTTGTTCGTAAAGATATAACATAAATTAAAGCAATTTAATATTATGAATAAAAAATTTCATTTTCCTTGCCCAAAATGCACATTTTTTCATGTAATATGACAATTATAAAATACACACATTTCGTGATTTACACAGTACCTGATTTACAAGGGTATGATTTAACTGAGTTTTTTTTGGTAACATGTTTAAACAAGAGTTTTTATGTACTGAAAAGAATCGATTCACAAAAAAATTATAATTGAAATCAATGACCTAGAGAAAATAATTTTATAAACCTTACAACCTAAAACATGAGGCAAAGACCCAAACTAATCAGAAGAATAGTAGCAGTTTTTTTTTAGTTACATATACATCTTGATCCGTATTGATATCAGTATTTTGATCAGGTATTTGACACTCTACACGTGTTATACTGATAAGTAAAATTAATTTGTTCAAAATGGAGATATATCATTAGTGAAATTTTAATACGTCAATGTAATTATAGCTATGACAATTGGGGGAAATGGAATGACTGGATCAAGAGGTTAGCCAAACGACAAATGTTTATCATGGATTGTGCGCT
>JWZT01003083.1:67418-89847 GCA_000827895.1 Thelohanellus kitauei | reverse complement strand
AATATAATTTTTCTATCAGATGAAACAAAATTTAAATACCTGTAAATACATCTGGCGTGCATACAATAATAAATCACGATATTTAGAAGGCATGCCTTCTACAAAATTACCTTTGTGCAGTTTCTATTTATTAGGTGTGTATTTTTTGAGAAAAATATAGGTATTGATTAAACAAAATTATTTATGCTAGTCAAAATAAATGTTAAATAAAAACTGAATATTTTTGATAAGAATCTATCATAACGTAAATATTAAATACAAATAAAAATTTCAAAAACATTGTTTGATCACCTTAAATTAAAAAAGGATGCATATAACAAGAATAAGATACAGCAAGTTAAGTATGTTCAAATCTCCCATTTTTAGATGTTAACGTAATAAGTGCTGGCTGAAACTAATTAAATCATCAATACATTAAAACGTCGTAATTTCCGAATGAAATTGAGAATAAGCGATGCAAATCTGTACATTTGATGTGTAGGATGAATAAAGCAAAGCGAAACCAAACCACAAACAAGAACATTGATCATCAACTGCAGCATCCAATAAATAACTCTTGAGTAAACTCATAAAACTTTGTAATCAATAAATGTTCATTTGAGCTATTTATGATAATTCCAAAATAAATATGTTTAAAAATCTTAATCTACAATATATCGCTAATTAAGAATGATCATTGACACCCGTGAAAGTGTAAATGTGTATTTTATTTTCGAATTCTCACTCTAGAATATTTTTTCACCAAAGGAAAAAAAATTTTAATAGTTGTCACATTTTATAAATAAAGACAGCATAAATCATTAATAATTTTTATAAATTTGATTAAAGTAAATAGATACTCATTAAATAAATTCTCTTAAATAGAAACAGGCAAGTCTAATTTTGAATTATCCAGAACTATCTAATTTAATTAAATGTTCTTAAACTGTACTGTATATACTTAAAACTAGATATTGGCCATTGGAATAAAATATCAGTAAAAACAAGGAGTTAAAAGTGGGTTTTTAAATAATATATGCTTGAATTACAGATTGGTAATACAGAAATATACTAGTGATAAATTTAAAATCCTTTTAGTTTTGATAAGCAAATATGAGATAATACACAACAAATTCTGTTGTGTTTATTTTTAACAGAGAATTGTGTAATATAAATTTCTTATTTTTGGCATTCTTTAGAGTTCTTTATCTATCATATGATACTATCGAGTTTTCATTTACATTTACGCAGACAATATTGAAAAAATCATTCAAAAATAAAATCAATAAGTGAAGAAATGACATTGCCTTATCATTATAACAAGACATGTGGCAACAGATAAAATAACGCCCTTAAATTTAACTTTATGCATCTATATGGTGATACGGACAAAATATAGTTACTTTTTCTAATTTTAATCGTGTTTTACCTGTAAAAATGAATAAACATGAATCGCTGGAGAGAATCATCATTACATGTCATGGTAAATATTACGTAAGTAAATGAAAAACATCGATTAATTTGAAATGAATAACAACCAAACTGAATCTCAAACTATTATTATTGTTTTTCCTAAAGTTTATAACTTATGAATTGGCCTATTTATGAATAGAGAATAAAAAAATTACGTTGTTCATAAGAACACCACGGTGGGAATTGTTAAGAAGAATAAGCCAATTTGATAAAAGATGATTTCTGTTTTTTGAAAGTCTCATTTAGTGAGAGACTATAATGAATAGGCTCACTCCAATTTTCAACAATAACTAGAATTACCTGAGGATATAGAATTCACATTGATGATATATAGGTTAAATATAATTAAAATAAAAATAATTCACAATCTCAGCGTTTATGGTATCATCAGGGCTTGTGCAAACAATCGAATTCCTGATCATTTCATTTTCATAGATGTAGTTCTCATTAAAAAATTGATGTTCAAGTCTAAAAATGATAATGATAGAAATAAATAACAGTAAAAGTAACCAAAACAATTTGTAGATGCCAGCCGTTTACTGAGAGTCATTGTTCAAGCATATTATCACAAAAAAAGTCGAAAAAGTCTTTTTAAACTGTTCTGAAAAGAGTATAATTCTGACTCTAATTTATTACAATTGTGCATCATGTGAGAATGATCGGAACGAAAATTTTAAACAAAATAACGTTTATTTATTCTGCAGAGAAAATGATTCAAGTTTTCATTAGTATTCGTGACTTTTTCGAATGGTAGTAGTAACAACATAATCGACAAGTGCAAACATAAACATAAAGAATAGTAAATGAGGGAGTTAAGGTGACGATAATCAATAGGAAATATCACGATCATTGAGTCAAAGAAAAGTTAAAAAAATACTTAGAGTTAATTGTCTATGAATGGTAACCACAAGTTAATAACTGATGCAATTTGCCTATTTATTCAGTTAAATGATAATTCAAATTATATATTTACTCAAGTGTTATGCATAAAGGTGTATTTTATATAAATATATTCTTAAAAACATTTTATTGATTGGAATTAACAATAGATAAAGCAGATAGAAAACCTAAATTTATCGATGATATAAAAATTGTTGAACCATACCTGTATCACCGCTTCGTTCGCTAAAATGGTCATCCTCTTGCGATATTTTTCAATCGGCGATAATGAATTCAAGTCGATCTAATTTTAAAAAACAGAAAATGGGAATAATGATTCTCTAATATAATTTGGTAATTAATACTGTCGGAAAGAAATTTGTAAATTTTTTGAAAATTTCGATCAATTCACAGTGTCAAAGTGTCGAAACGAATTAGGTAAACCGAATTCTAAAAAATAAGAACCTAAAGAGAGAAACATCCGCAAATATTTTATTTGAATTAGAGGAATTAAATCAGTTATTGTTTAATTGTTATTAGGTTGATAAAATATAAGTAAGAAGTATTTATGATTGAAATATTTAGATGAAAAAATCATTCTACTTCCCATATTGTGATCAACATGAAAAGTATATCGTAAATAATTCCATACAAAGATCAAAGGCTGTTTAATCGATAAGGGTGATGAGATTCAAAGACTGATTACCCTATAAATAAATATACGCCGAAATATCAGATGTGAAAAATATATGGGATATTTATTAGTGGACCCATTTCAAACTTATATCTAACGTCTAAACAATACAATTTAAAAATTAAGGGTCAATTTTAATTCCACATTAGTTGCGATATGAAGGCAGCAAATCTAAATATTAATTTAATCTTTAAATTGTTTGTAATATCATAAGGCTTTGAAGATTGATTCTACTATCCCTTTTTTGACATCTTATTTCACTTGCATATTAAATTTCAATACATGTAAGCAGCTTTTAAGAAAAAAATTAAAAAATTAAACTATCTTTTAATTTGCAAAATTAGATCAAATACTCAATCCTGTTCATGTTAATAGAAGAGATACGTTCTTGTTTATAAATTAAATCTATAGTACATGTGAATATTGCTTCGTAACAGAATCGTCGAAACAAAGTAACGAAGATCATGTTTTTAAGGACGGTTAATTTTTACCTAATCTCTGTCATGGTCATAATAGTATTAATAGAAACAATAATTCAATTTTAGATTAAAATTAAGGGCTAAAATATCAAATTTATTTTTATTTGAATTCTGTAATTATTGTACACGGAGTAACAATAAAATATTATTCTGATATACATGATCTCAAATATTGAATATTACCCAGTTTACAGATGATCTAAGCTTGTGATTCTAGCAGTATTTTAAATGAAATATATTAAATTATTGTACATATAAAAAATAAATACCGTTTCAGGTTCCGTATCATCGTCTGTGTCACCAACTTCTGACGTTGCATCTGTATCCGTTTGCGCTCGCTCATTAGTCTGAATTTATTAATTTTCACAACGTGAATAATAAATAAATGATCGTTGATGAATGATGAAAAATTGGCATGAAATATAAAGGAAATTAAAACTGATGATCGGTTAATAAAATGAATGATCCGTCGGAAGCAATCGTTAATTATTTTCGTGAGTGAAAAGTCACAAAAATGTGTTTATTGTGATCCTATAAAAATGATACTATTATGCCCAGTTTACTTTAAATCCAAACTAATGGTGAAGTTATGATATAATCATAAAACTGATTTTATTGTCAGAAGATAGTCGTTTAAACAATAAAAATGTTTCAATAACTTGTATGAATCGTCGACAAATAATGTTCATTAACTTTAGTAATATACAGAGAAGAACTTCAAGTAAAAAAAATCATCAAATGTAATGTTGTTACTTGTTCCTGCGTAAGTTGATAAAATTATTGAAAAAACACTTCTATTTGCGCTTAAAAAATGATATTTATATTTCTACAAATATTATACTTAAAATTTGACATGTATATTCTGAAAATCCAGAACCTTCAATAAGTTTTAACGTTAAAATATTGTGTTTGTACTCTCTATATATTTGATTTCAATTAATACAATATTATCCGTAAAATCATTATGTTTCGTATCAAATGTAATTCGGTGAAATTAAATTTTAATAATCAAGAAAAATAAAATCTGTGTCAGAAAAGTGATATATATGTGTTTATTAATAATTTATAAACAATGAAATCGAAAAGAATTACTTTTTGAGACTCCGAAGATTCATTGTTCCAATTATAATCTTGTGGTTCAATTTCATATTGAATTTCAGTCGATGCATCGGACCCAGTTTCTGTGAATTAGATTAGATCTATACGACGACTTCCTTTTGAAATTCCTGTTCCACTTTCTGGTCGAATAATTCGAATCTGCTTATTAAGAAATATAACACTCAAATTTTAACTCAGTAAAAAAATTGTCTAAATTCAAGTTAAACATTTGAAAATAAATTTGATACGATAATTTCTTAAAATGTGTATGAATTATTTTGATGAGGAAAGCTTGAATAATAAAAAGAATATTTATATGAATACTAACTTTGAACATTTTTAAAATATCGGCATAAAATTAGAACGGTTTTAAAAATGAATGTTTGATTGACCTTGATAATTGTTCGTCACGTAGAATTTTGGAGTGAGATGAAGAAAACGAGTTCCCGTAAGGTTTTTTATGTTTAACTCATAAATTAATTGTATATAACGTGAAAAATATTAAAATATATTTTGGATTGGAATCTTTTGATGTCCTATTGTTATTAACATCAAAACATATTGTTCAAACACAATCAATGATCAAAATATCAATTTAAAAGGAAATAAATGAATAGTAACTCAGAATACTTCAGAACACGGAGTTAAGAAATCATAGCTTTCATTCGTGATAAATCTTAAAAATGATGGGTATAATCGAGTAGGAACTACTGAATTAACTATTTCAAAAATGCAAAATAAAACTGTTCAACTGATTAAGACCGTTTAGAGCTCATAATCGAATATTTGTTCGCAAATGAGAATACATAAATGCTGACAAATCAAATTTACCCTTATTCGCCGATTTTATGTATCCACTGTTCACAGCACATATTTTAATGTCTGACTCAGATAGTTCAATTCTTTTTCTCAATGTAAATTTAGAGAAACACCAGAACAGCGGCTTGATGAATAGAGAATATATCATATACAGATAACTTATTTTATTATAAATGACAATAAAGTAGTACTCCAACCAAAAATTATTATAATTCAAAGGTTTAATGTACTCAATTTTGAAAATTGTTAATGAATGGAGATGTAAGAAATAAATTATGTTTGATCTATTAAAGACATTTTGCATATACTAAAATTCTTAAAATTAAAAATAATTAAAATGTGGTATCAATCAAGTGGAATGCCATTAATTTTTTAAAGTTTAAAGGAACGAAACTATGGTCGGGTTAAGTAACTAAATATAGTGAGCAAGAAATGTAATAACTTATCACAGTAATTTTAATAGAATAAAAATTTTCAATAAAAATCGTTAAATATTGATGAAACTAATAATAATATTAAGTATTGTTCAAAATATAAATACCCTTATTTTACTCGGAGGGTTTATATTGCTTGGACCTGATATATCTCTTCCTTCATCAGATGAAGATTCATCACTCTGAATGTCTAAATCGGTGATTTAATAACCTGTTTGTGAGGCATTATCATCAGTGTCGTCAGAGTCGCCTGATATTTGATTCTAAAATTATAAATGAAAATTTAATTAAATTTGCCATTTTTTAATAAACATGATTAATTTACAGATTTATGGACGAATTATTTTATGAAGCTGTACAATGTTGTTTTTTATTCCACAGAGTTAAGAAATAGAAATTGTTAATTTTATAATTATCTGAAAATAACAATAGCGTTTAATATACAAGAGTATAGGCTGTAATATCGTTGATAAAAAATGAACGCTGGTAAACCTCTAAAATGATAATTTTTAACTCAAAATATTTATACAGCATCTGAGTGATCTTATTAATATTCATAATCTTGGTAATAGATAAAAACACATCATCGAAATTGAATGGAGAGCTGATTTTTCCTTATGAATCATTCAAAATAATATGAAGGGCCATAATCCAAGAAACATTGATAATTTATAATTAGTCATGTAAAGTAATGTGATACAGAAATATTTCAATTTGTGAACCAAACATTTTCGAAGATATACTGTCATTTTAATCAAACTCGGAAGAAAGATTTGTTGTATGCAATTTCATGAATATATCTGATTTTTTATTGAAATGTTTTAAGTATATAATTTTAAATATTTAGATTAGTTTTAGAACTTATCAAAAGAAATCTGTTATATTTTAATGGATCAAAGTTTTTGATCTTAAATCTCGACGTTGATTGCAACATTTTGAGAATAGCAAGTGCAATGTTATCGACCTAGATTAGATAGATGCCTTAATGATTGAAATGCTGAGTATTGCGTTGAATAAATGAAAGAAAACATTTCACATTTGAATATTATCAAACAGTGAATAAATATTACAATGTGAATGAAATGTCAGAATAATATAGATATTTCCAAAAAACATTACAGATGACATTATTTAAAATATTTCCACTCTATTTTTTTAAATGAATTCTACTAAAGAAAGAAAAATTACGCAACAACCACAATCTAAATCACGTGAACATTAATAATTTTGAAAATAAACAAGTGGTTCAAAAAACATCATTGGCAGAAAATGATAGGTTGTAAAATAAATCATAAATCTTAATCTTTTTTTATGTAATCAGTTAAAATAAAGGATGCACTTGTACGTTAAATCATTTACTGTGGATGGAGCGAATTATATTATAATGATAAATAAATAACAAGATGCCTTAGTATTTCTAAATTTACCAGATTGATGTTATCTCTCATTTTACATCAATTTATGATTAGATGCATCAATTATGAGCCTGAAAAATTCTGAGATTCAGAGCATAACATTAAAAAAACTACTAATCCTTTATTTCGAATAAAATCGCAGGGAAACAGAAAAAATATAATTATAGATGATAATGAAATAAGATTAAAAACAATTGTTTATTCCAATTAAAATTTGCCAGGTATCGATGTACACATCAATAATCAAATTTGGAAAGAAATTCAAAATCTAGCTTGTGGCCACGGTAAATTGTTAAAAAGATAAATCGGTATTAGTAATTAAATAAAATTTTAAACGAAGAGTAGACGATCATTAAGAGCATGTCAAATAAATGTAGAATGAACAGCATTTAAAAACATGACTTCAACACTTCTGAAGTTGAATAATTTGCAAACTATGCGATGGATTAAGTGGTTAAACCTTTGCAACTATCAGATTTATGAGTGCAAAAGCAATTAACATAAAACGTATATTAATAAAATGTAGTTATTTTTTTGTAAAGTTATTACCATCAAATAATCAGTATGAGAAAAGAAACAAATAATTATAATATTACTTTATAATAACGAATAGAATCAATCAATAACAAAATTTAAATAAAATAATATTCAAGGGTGGAAAGTTAACTAAAATTATGATATGATCTCTCCTAATTTTCATTTTTAGCAGTTGATTGCGACGATATTAAATAATTATATCGCTGATTGAATTGTCAAAAAATTAAGATATATTATCACCATGATAATGTTTGTAAACTTGTCTGAAAACACATTAAAAGATGTTATTTAAATAGAACAATATTTAGAGGAGTTATTTAAAAAATATAAATGTATTTTTTATCTGTTGCCACAGTGCAATCTGCGCATCTTTAATTTATTAAATTTTTAGAATGAACATCTAATTGCGCCTTTTATTATTATTGGATATATTCACAAATGAAGAATCGAACAATCAAATTTTAAAATTTATCTTCAATCTATCTATTAAACAAACACTCTGAGTGTTTTCAATTGTAGAATTTTATGTGATGTGCTCATTGAGAGATTGAATTTCAAATTTATATAATCAGAGAACATTGAACACTAAAATTGTTTCCATCGCAAATAATAAATTTTCAAATAGTCTGAATTATCAATCCTTGGTTGAGATAATTTATTAGAAATGTAAAAGGCTATCGATCATACTATTTCGTCTATGAACTATTCCACGTTAAGGAATCGAATATATTCATCTGTAAACGAAACTAGGAAGCCAATATAGCAGAAACCCAAAATAAACTATGTAAAATAAAAATTTTGTGTTCTCATTTGATCACCCTAAGATGGTAAATTCGTTATTTATTAATTTATTGATATTAATTTTATTGGATCGTGAATTAGGACATCTTTTGATATGCATAAGATTATAAAATCAACTATTATTTCAACCGTTATATAATTAAAGACATTATTCACAATTTAGATCTCATTATTACAGCTACGATCTCTTCGTGCCTATATTTTGAACAAACTATACTTTCATAGTAATTTCGGTTACAAAATAAAACAAAAAAAATCTTGACTATATTACGATTTTAATTAGCGGGAGCACAATATATCTATCAAAGGACTGAAATCTCAGGATACAATGGTATGAGAAAATTCTTATAAAAATATTTGAAGGGAACGAAAACATTTATTTAAATTCACAATATCAAAATGACAGATTATGATGTGCGTAATCCTTTTAATAATTACAATAAATTATGAAAGTTACGGTATCTGCTTGATTTGGTTTCTGCTTAGACTTACAAAATGCAAAACAGCAAAGGAGAAATTGTAAATGAGGTTTTAAAATAATTAAAAATTCAGAAACGTAGTAACGGCTTTATCAATGACTGGTCTGATTAAAAATGAATTCATAAGATTTATAAGTTCAGTGTTTTGGAAATGGAATTAAATAGTTTGTGTTTTTTTAATTTCGTTACTATTCTTTGGTAGTATGAAGTGTAGAAACATTCAGAATAGGGTTGGGCCTTTTAGACATTGAAAAAATCGTAATGGAAATAGATAGACCGATGTGACATTTGTACTTAATTTTTACACATTAAAGAAAATTAAAATCTTATTTTTGTATGATCAAATCAGGTTAAAAATATGTGTAAGAAACACGAATATTTCGTAAAGCATAGGTTGTAACTAGTGAAGTATCACATTATTAATGTGTGCAGATAAATGTGATATTCATGGTTTTGTTAATTTTTGAAAGGTATCGAAAAAAAATTATAAAGATAGCCACACTCTTTTCATTAAGGGGCATTATCTCATTTAATGAAAATAGTTTTCATGTGATAAAATGAGGTAGTCGATGAACGGTGAAAAAAGATGTTGGTCGACAAGATAAAAGACAAAAATCATCACAATGGCAGAAATACGGTAAAATGAGTATAATCTGATCATATTTTAAACAAACGCAAAATGACGAAGATTTACAAAAAATGATTTGAATGTCAAACAATGAAATTATATTGTTTAATCATGGAAATAATACACCTTTTAAATTATATTAACGAGTCCAAAAACTTCAAATGATGCTTTTTAAATCGATACCAATTTTGTGAATTCAATGTTAACAATCAATACTTATCGAGCCATCTGGTAAAGAAGTATAAACATTTTGATTGTAAAGTGCTTTATAGAGTATAAATACTACTCCTGAGTCATTAAACAAGATTTATTAATTTTATATCGATTTAAAAGAATCTTAATGTAAAAAAAATCTATTAACTTAGATAATGTTAATTGGCCTGTCTTTCATGATCAAATTTAATATATCTAAAATCTAAGAAGGCATGTTTGAATGAATACACAATTAATATTAGGAATTTTAGTCCTGAATTTTAATGCGTGCAAGTGAAAGCCCATATTATTTAAGAATCATCGTCTATGTTCTCAACTTCTGTTAAATGGAGAGAGAAGGTAACTTGAAGTTTGAATAGAGTACGTATCTTTTGAATCACTATGAATTTATTTATCATAATATTCATAATCAAAACCGATAATTTTATCTGTGTGAATCTTCAAACTAATTTTTAAGATAAATGTTTGAAAAGTGAACAAAGGATCTCGTATCGTAATAAAAAGTCCAGAAATATAAAAATGATGGCCCGTATCTGGAAGGTGAAACAACGTTCAATTGTAACATCACCGATATAGCCAGGGTTTCATCTCCATTGATGATAGAACATCTAACAAGTGCTAGATTGTATAAGGTAGTGTGGCCAACCAATTTTAAACCAGATACATAAAAATATCGTTGAATTTGTCATTATATTTTAACCAGTGTGATTTTATTAACGAAATACGATTAGATAAAATTGAGGAAATCCCAAATTGTTGACTTAAAATAATTTCTTTTTGGTGTGATCTTAAATTTATTAAAAAACTGATTCACATCTCAAAAATGAATCATTATAATTCAAGTACGATAGGATAGATATCCCAAAAATTGAATTGTACATTTTCTCTTTTAAATGATTTTTTAATCAAAAATAACCATGTAAGCTTTAGTCGACGCGAAATAACAAATTTATCATTATTATTCAAATGGAAAAACCGAAATTGTGCAGCTGGCCGCTATTATCTGCTGTTTATTTAAATAATTAAATAAAAGGATCGACTAGCCATTCGTGCATCAATTGAATAGGATGATCAAAGATAGGTAAGTAAAAATACATGTATTTAAATATTAAAACGTGTTAGGTCATTCTAGAACAAGAACAATTTTTGAATAAAGTAATTCTTAAATTAGTTCAGCATAGATAAGGTTTCTTAACTAATGAAAGAATTCCTATATTTTACAACAAGAGAGAAAAACTTGAACAAACATTATATCTAAAATAGTCCCCACAATTAGTACACCAATAAATAAAAATGGTCAAACTAAAGGGTATTCAGCTGAATATCTTAGATTGTTTGTGAAGACAAAGAAGGCTTTAAGAATAATTAAAAAACACTGTTAAATATAAAATTAAATCATTTGTTGATTTCTATACATCGATCGATGACAGAAAATATACAATATCTATTACCCTCGTTTAAACCCACTATTTATTAATCACGAATATTATCATTTTTAATTCAAGAATTCTAAAACCGTTCAGAAATAAAATTATCATTATTACCTGTGGAGTTCCCGAAGAATAACCCGACACGCCAGCACGGACAATTGGCGGTATATATTCCTGTAACAATGAATTGTCTAAATTTAATTATTTTATTACCTATCACAGTATCTTGACTTGAATTTGGACTTGATGGCGCAGAATCCACATACTATGATTAAATAAATTATTAGATTCTCAATATATTTGTGAAATTACTCGAATTTTGATGATAAACTCTTCATATAAATGAATATTAAGTGATCAATTGATAGACCTGTGAATGTGACTTATTTTTGACGGTAGATTCAATGAATTTCACTCACAGGATATCAAGAAAAATTGATAATAAGATACAAACGTGGAATATTAACGTATATAAATTAAGATAATACATGTAGTTAAAATTGTAATTTATGCATGAGATGACATAAAAAGGTAAAATTATTTAAACAATTACCTCTGTTACGGTAAGAGGGATGTTTTCTAAACTTTGAGGTAGGTTGTTTGGTTGAGATGGGGCTGATACCGTTTGAGGTTGTTCTGGCTGTTGATGATGCTGTAAATTAATTATTGAAATAAATATCAAAAAAAGGAATTGTTTGCAGTTTTTTAAAAAAATGTATAAATGCCAAAAATTTATGTTACTTCAAAAAGTTTAAATATGAATTTCCATCTTAACAAAAGTAATTATAATTTAGTGAAATTATCAGTATCAATTTTAGAATGTTTTCATTTATAAGATATTCTCAAAATTTTTGTATATTTTAAGATATACAATTGTTGTCAAACATACACTCTTATTGTCAAAACACACAGTAAAACGTTATTGAATAAAAGCGGATTCTTAGTTACTCGGAAAAATCTTATAAATATTAGTCTAATTCGCTGATCTCCTAATCTTGGAAAACGTTTAAATAGCACATTTGAGGGCAAATCAAGATCATTTACATGTAGTAAATTAATAAAAACGCAACATCACAAACAAACACTATATGTTCTGTTTAAAGTGCATGTATTTGGTTTTTCATTTGTGTTGGTTTTAATATTGTGAAACAAGAATTTGTGTTGGAATACTTTTCTTTAAAACTAATTTTTGATTTTTACGGTTAATTTTCAAACATATGCAAAAAATGGTAAAGGTTGTTTTGTATTTTTTTACACGATAAAAAATATATTAGCGTATTTCTTAAAAGAAAATCAAGTAAAATTAATCGCTATTTTTGAAAATTCTAGAAGGATCATTATAAATAATGCACAAAGCATACAAAAAATTTTATCGAGTATAAAATAATTTTCATAAATGATAGATGTAAAAATAACATGTTTGTATAATTTTTAACCAGAATAAATTTATCATGTCGCGTTGCTATTTATACTTTGTGATAAATCAGGTAAATAAATTCGATTTTCTCTTTATAATTTTACGATTTAGTTGTGAAAATGACTTTTTATTTTGTGTTAAATTTCAGAACATGACATTTCAGGATAAAAATATTGACAAAATATGAATCGCTGTTGATTAAATTTTTAACGTTGGACGGCAATAAAAAATATGATTCCAAAATATTTGAATGATTAAAATGTTTCACGATCTGATATTAAAAAAGATGGCGATAGAATATGAAATTTATTAATCTCATCGATGTATTGGAAATATTGGAGATATAGAAATCACAACAAATAGTCAGCGAGTAAAAGTGTAAAGATAAATATATGCTATATTTATTGCATAATTATTTTTCACTCCGATAGCTGCAGAAAGTTCGAATATATTCATTAAACTTTTCCATTTTTCGACACAACCTGAGCTTTTATAATCAGAAAAAGAGACATACACCGTATTTACCTGTTTTTATTGATTTATTTGAGTTCAAGGAGAAAGATAAAATAGGAAACATTGTAGAATCATTTTATATCATTTAGAAATTGTATTGTCGAAGCCATATAATATACTTTTAAAAATCAATCTTTCAGGCAATTTTGCATTTGTCATTCATATTAGATATTCATTTTGATTTAATTCGTCATCGATTCGGCTAAAACTTTATAATATTTATATATGAGTAAACTAAGAAAACAGCAGCTAATTTCGAATAATACAACATCAAATACCGACAACATCATTCCGCTAATCATTCAAAAATACGTTACATTAATACTAAGCAAAATCGCTGATTACTTAAGGTAGACAGCTCGTATAAATAACTCAAAGTACAGTTTAATAAGATTACAAATAAGTTAACGACACTTCTCAAATTTTTGAACTGTGGTTATGTTTTTAAGGTAATGATGAAATAAAGATAATTCTGTTTTGTTGTGAAAAATTGACTGAAAATTTTTAAACATTGAGAAAGTTTATTAAGTTCTTAAAAGAATGGAAATCAATTTTTTTTACAAATAAGAGTATAGATAGATACATATGAAATCTGAGAACGTACCAATTGTGCAGGGTATTGTGAAGATAATGTTGTATCACTAGCAGTATGTTGCGTAGGCGCAGTCTAAACATTAAAAACGGAGATAAGAAAAATACTTTTTTGATTAAGAATTATTTAAAAATAAAATAATAGAAAATGAACGTAATTTTATTGGATGTGATGTTATTGAAATCTAGTGTTGCTTGGAAAGAGCTGAAAGTCACCTGATGGATTGAAAAAACTCGATGATAAACACTAACAATAAATTATACTTTTTTGGTTATAAAACCATGAAATAGATTTAAGAATAATCGACTAATCTTTATTATTTATTTATTAAATATGCACTTTGAGACAGAGGTTTAATGGAAATATGTATAACTATTAATATTAGGAGTAAATAGAACGATTTCCTATCAGGATTAAATATATATTAGACTCGAAGATAAATTTAACCCGTATGGATAGAATTTCAATAAAATAGACATTGAAAACGTCTATAGAAGATTATGGGAGTATCGTTCTCATATATACACATCGGTAAGGATTAAAATGATTCATTTGTGAATATCAACAGGATTACCAAAAAATGTCACATTCTAAGTTATTGAACAGTCACAGTTAAAAAATAACCATCATAATGTGTAAAGTACATTGACAAAATTTAAATAGATATTTTTGTATTGAAAAGTTTTTATAATGGATATTGGTTCATAAGAGGGATCTGGAATAATAAATAATTTTTGAAAGATGATAAAAATATCTGCAGGTCCTATCTATATAAAAAATCGAATAGACAGAAAATTTAACATTTTTTATTCCTCTAATTTGTTTTTGATCACTTTGATGATAAGTAATATCTAAATATCAGTTTAAGAGAAAATCGTTGGTTCCGTTTTAAGACACTTATACTAAACCATACATCTCATTCATAATAGTCAAAATGAATCTTTCAGGAAAAAGAAAATAAAAGGACTGAAAAATACCGGATCTAAATACGATGTTTAATCTTGATAAATATAATCTTTCAGAGAACAATTTATGACAGTTTTAAAAATCGTTCGGAGCTATCCAAAAACTGTGATAAACTATAAAACGTACAAAACCATACCAAAAAAGCACGATAAATCAACAGTAAATTATAAATGAGAGGAATCATTAAAACTCTATCAACAAATTGACGAATGTATCCCTATTAGCATTTAAAATTTAGAGTAAAGAAAAAGAGAAAACGCCAATGTATTTAGATGATATTTACTGATTTAGATAATAGTTAAAATCAACCAATATATTTCTCATTTGTCACAAATAAAATCGATGATTATTTGTTTTATTTAAAAATAATGAATAGGTGCGTATTTGGATTTTTTCAGTAAAATGTCTTTAATAATATTATATTAGCTAAAGGTACAGACTGGATGGCATAGATCACAAAAAATATTCTAACAAAATAAGTTCGAGTAAACCAGTTTTAATAATTTAACGGTTTCCATTTGAAAATGTTTATTCTTCTATGATTCAGATTAAACAATATTGATTATTATTCTCTCATTGGCAGCCATATATTCACATTCAAACAAAGATTTAATTCGATATCTTTTTAAAAATTACATTTTAACTTTAAAATTATGATAAAAAACTGAAAATTTTGTAATAGAGCAAGTTTTTTTTAATTGAAATCATATTTTTGTAATTAAAACAGATGAAGAGATTTTAATGGAGGAATAAAATGAATTATACATCATATGAACACCATTTTATAAGCTGTGGTTCATAACCAAAATATATTATTTGATGATTAAATTTCTGGAAATTTAAAAAAATAATAAATAAATCCATTTTGAAGAAAAATGAAGAAAAAAATCACCCTCATAAAAAAACATGCCAAGATCGTATTAAAACAAAATCCGTCACAAAAATAATTTAATAAAATATTAGCTATTAAAAATTCTGAAATGTAAAGTGAAGTGTTAATTGGCATTTCTGAATTTTTCGAAATTGCCGGATAGACTTACGATTTATAACTCCACTTTAAAATATCAATATTTATGTGAAAAAATTCATCCAAAATTTTAAATTTTTTATTCATTAAAATTATAAAGAATTAAAAGATTCCATCAATGTAAATGAAAAAATTACGGGTTGAGATGATATCTGTGAGGTTACCCAGTCACAACTTGGAGTCAAAGGAGAGAGTAATGTTCTGAATGATCCATCATCCAAAGAATATGGGAACATGATTCAAAATATATCTACTACTCTAGCGAAACTTTCAGATCGCTCTAAAGGGGGAGGAGGAGGAATTTGTTCATTATAAATGAAATATTAGATTTGGTATTATTATCAACGTGAAAACAATGATTTATTTTAGACATTATATAGAATCAGCGGTTACGAAAATAATTATTGCTCTGATTTTAACCAGTAAATGAAACAACGTTCATTTACAGAGTATTACAGAATGCTCATATAAAAATCTCAACTTTAAAAGTAAAATAGATGTTATAATTGAATATGTTGCTTTAAGAGGGCTGCAATTTATAAAATTTTGAATAAACTTCATTTATTACATTTCAAATATGGAATGAGATTATTCTAATTTAGATGAAGTATGGATAACCATGTAAGTATATATGATTTATTTACAAAAATTTAAAAAATATCGAGTTAACAATTGTGTTTTACTGAACAATAATATTGAGTTATTTTCCCGTTTCCCAAGCAAAAATCATCCAAATATATGCAGATCGTCAGGTTGCATATAGTTGGCCACTTTTTATTTTCTCAGCTCCAAAACAAGCGAGGATATTTGATCGTATTTTTAAATTGATAGACGTAAAATTAGTAATTGTAATATGAATATTTTGCGTAAGGGAGGTGGGGGGGAACAAAACCATGACTGTTATAGTCAATCTGCATATTTATAAATCTTAAAATTTTTATTGATTTGTTCCTATGCAATTAATTAACGATATTTGTTTGTAACCAAATGAGACAATTATTTTGTA
This sequence comes from Thelohanellus kitauei, assembly GCA_000827895.1. Classification (NCBI taxonomy): domain Eukaryota; kingdom Metazoa; phylum Cnidaria; class Myxozoa; order Bivalvulida; family Myxobolidae; genus Thelohanellus; species Thelohanellus kitauei. The sequence continues at coordinate 72,968 of JWZT01003083.1, read as the reverse complement.
AATTAATCAATTGTTTATATTTATGGAATAAACTTCAATTAAATGCACCAAACAAATTCTAAGAGTGACAATTTGATATACGGAAATCAGTTTCGTTTAGAATTCGAATATTTTTGTACTGTTTTTAATCTTATTAGGAAAAAATGAATTTAGAAAGAGAACAGTTTAATGAAGAAAGCAGCTTTATTGATTAGAATACTAAATCTTTAAAACCGAACACTCATGAATAAAAATCGGATTAAATCCACGAAATAATAAATAGCAGTCTATTTAACACGAAAAATTTCATATAAATAACAGCGTATAAATTTAAAATAATTTTACTAAAAATTTCTGAAAAATAAAAAGTTTAGAAAATATCAAGTGGATTTAAAAATTTACAATTGATTCGTTCTTAAATACAATACGGCTATTAAATAAAATTTTAACAAATGAGGAAATTTCCTTAAACCTTCTACAAATTGTCAGATATAAAATAGTTTATACAAATCAGAAAAAAAATAAATACCGAAAGTGGTTGCGATGCAACACTAGCGCGAGGATGTGTCAGATGCACAATATCTCTTCTAGGTTGTTCTTGGCCATTCTATTAATTAGATGAAACATTAAGAAGATTTTAGTCTCATATTATCTTTAAATAACAAAATTAACAGTATGAAATTATAATAGGATCAAAAATAACGCTCTTGATACAAATATCGAGGAATTTGTGGTAAATAGATGAAGAAACATGATAAACTAATCATTATGGAAGATAAAAAGACTAGAAATTTGAATGATTGTTACTCTTCAACAAACAAAACCTTGAGTTGTGCGCTGTTCCAAGCCTACATAAAATATATCTGGAGACATTCTGAGGGAGGTTTAATAGTAATATCATATTGACGGTGTGATCATTATCATTCAAATAAAATTTTGAATCTATTCAAAGGTAAGTTATATTTAACTCCAAGACAAAATTATATGCATTTGAGTTTAATTTAATGAATATTTAAAATAATTCAATTTGTTGGTGAATGTAGATCATTCTTCTCACAAACCGATCAATAACCTTATGAATATTACTGTATGAAATCTACGCAAATTCAACGGTTAAAAAACAAGTTGTAGTGTAACAATCTTCCGAGAAACAAACTCAAATGCAAACAGTAAATGTATTCAAGCAAATAAATTGCCTAAATTCTTAGATTTGTAACTTTGTAAAATGAGGCATTTGAATTTCAATCAAGAAAAAAGAGTGGTAATAATCGTTGACGAAGCTTTCAAAACATGGATAATCCTATCAATATATAGATTATAGATTGAAAAGTTAACAAAGTATGATATTATTTTCTCATTCCTGTATAAAATGTAACTTCCAACGTTCATGAAATTACAGAGATAAAACCTTCATTGAGCAAAAAAATACCGGAAGTCTTAGGCATGATCATATAGCCTAAAAACGAAAGATAACCGTTTTATAATGTATTAGGATTACTAAAATGTAATAATGGAAGTCAAATAGCAAAATATAAACTTTAGAATATAAATATTGGTCGGTTGACGATCCCAAATATCAAGTTTACTGAATGTAAAAGCGTTTGGCCAACAATTAATTAAAGTTTGAATTCAAACTACCGAATATAAAATAAGATTAATTTTCGAAACAATAAATATCAACGTAGCAAATATTTGAAATCATAAAAAGGATTTTACAAAAATCACCTTATAAAGTTAATTTTATGTTTCCAAATTGACTTTTTCTCATTTAATGTTTTTTAACAAATTTCTCTATCTTTTTAATCAAGCAAAAAAACACATAAGGATAAAAAAAAATGTGTTCAGGCATAAAAACTTCCATCCGGAATAGTTTGAAAATATTTCTCTGACTTTGCGAAAACGTTTTTTTATGTCTATAAATACACAAAATTAATCGTGAGTGTACCATTTCACTTTCAATCAACAATGTCTGATTCAAGCTTTCATACTTTACTCCAATTCCTTTTATAGATCATTTTTTTCTGCAAAGTCATAACTACTCAATCTATTCTCCAAAACAAGTAGTTTCAAATGCCACAACTGCTGTGTGTTATAAAATAGAAATTTACCCTATCTGAGACTGTTTTTAATTGAAGATAGATAATAAGCCGACAGTGATATAAGGAGACACGGACGAAATGAATACATTTGTTAAGTAAAAAAATTATCAAACGTGAGACAACAACTCATTATTTACCAGGCCTGTTCGAAGAGTAGTTAATTAGGCAATATGGGGAGGAATTTGAAAGTATCCGAGAAAGATTTTCGACATTCAAATACCCCTCAATATTTGAAAAAACAATTGTTAATTGCAATAATATATAAGATTCTTTTAATACACAGCTATAGAAGTAAGATAGTAAAATTCAGGGTTTACTCGGATGGTTGTCTTGGTTTGGATTATATTTTAATATAAACAAGATAAAATCTTGTGAATAATTGTGTAAAAATTGGTATTATTTATTTTGAAAAAATCTGAATATAAATGTAACAAGATTTGTTATGCATCTTTAGTTCATGATAATATAACTGTAAAAATTATTATGAAACAAAAGATGTTTACATGGCCGATCTAACTACTTGAAAATGTGCATATTATTATCTGTATGTGTACCAAAATCACGTGCAGATTAATAATTTTAATAATGGCTTCCTAGAGTGAGATACTTTGATGGCTTTAACCAAAAATAATCCATGTATAATAATTGGTAAGAAATTTAAAATGAATGAAAATATATTAAACAATTTATACTGTGGCTTGCGGGCCTTTGTAGCTTACACCCGAAATATCAGATCCCCCCTGAATATTGGACGATCCGCCGGGCATAAAATCTAGATTAATCTAAAATTTACCACGTTGCGGTGCATAGGCATTTCCTCGATTTTCTTCATACAGTTTGAGAGACTAGTTTTAAAAAAAGGAAATTTCAACAGAAAAGTTATGAAGACAAAAATGAACAGAATCGTAGATTTATGTAGTTGTTATTTAGTAAATACTTTCTATTATCCGTGGTTTGTTCAAAAATAGTTTTGAGCATTATTCACATGTTTAATATATTCAGATTGATGAAAACGTACATTTTTTTATAATTTGAAAACATGACTCATGATATTTAAAATCTGGGACAAATAGAAATTTAAGTCATGTGATTGGGTTGTACACATAAATGCTAAAAACAAGAAAAAGTAAAAATGGGCATAAATCCACAAATTTATCTTATCTAATAAGAAACTGAAATAAATCGATCGAAAATTTCTATTATTTTGGAACGTACAAGCCTTAATTTCATTGGGGGAGATTTTCTTCGAAAATGGCGGCTCGAAGTCCATTTTGCGGGTAGAAAATTAACCTTCATGAAATTAATATTTTGATGAGTGGCGCTTTTAAATTTGGAATTATTTCATATTCTTAGAAATCAAGAATAAGCTTGATACCGAATAAAGTGTGAGAGATTATTGAATCAAATCGCGTCAAAAATAATTTAAACTTGAATTATGAGCCCTAAAGCTATTTCTAAATACCAAACAACGCTGTATTGAGGTTGTTATTTTAGGTTTATATTCTGGTGATTTGTTTTAATATAGATGAAATTTATTCGAAAATCTCGTGTCAAAAAAATTATATAATATGGCTTTGTGTCAAGTAAGTTAGTTAAGTATTTTCATAATCGTTTTCTTTTTTAGCGTTGATACTGAAATTATTTAAAGTATGAGATGCCCAGTTAAAGTTAATATTTATTGTTTTGGTTAAAGCAATTACAAATTTGATCTTGTATATTAAGGGTTGACACATCAAGTGGAAAAAGAAGCCTTCTAGTCATCAGCAGCATGTGATATATTATTACATTTTATTTCACATTGTTTATTGTGTAAAGATAGCAGGTTTATTTTAACAACTGAAAATAATTTTGAAATAGCGAATAAACTTCAGCTAGGGATAAAAAAGGAAGGATAACACGAATCTATACACAAATAGATCATGAGAATATCAGTAAAAATATTTAACTGAATTTGATCTATGAGATCATACTCAAAATTAAAAATACCCTAAATAAAAATTATTAATTTTAAATCATATATTTTCTCACAAATTAATACATTTTTTACCTATATTAACACGTAATAACAGAATGTAGAAAAATTCACGATTCAAAATTACATTAAAACAATGAAAATATAAGATTTTTGGTGTAAAAACAAAAATTTAAATACCTTATCCACTATTGACCTGTCAAAGTCTACTTCGGGGGTTTCAGGTTGGGCAGCCGATAGGGGATTGATGCTTCCCTAAATTTTAGTTTATGAAATAATCACAGAATATAAAAAAACAAGTTTAATGAATGCACTATTATAGGCAAATTTGATGTCTTTCAGCTGTACGCCATTAAAATTGTTTTGACTTAGATATGAAAACCTATAAACTGTTTTTTCCATGAGATAAGGTAAAAATTAAATGAATTTGAAGCAAGGCACAGGTTTGGAAATGATTACAACATCATTTTGGGACTGATAAATAAATTATTTTCCAAATGACGACTATGCAAATTATAGAGTTGCAAGAAACTATATATGTCAGACTGAAAGATTGCTGAATGTAAATACCTATATAATTTAATTTTTTAATTTAAGGATCGCCATGTTTAACGACCATGAAATTAGTAATAAAAATTGTCAATGAAATTCAGTAATAGTTTTACATTTCATAATTTCTGTTTATAACAATTTATCGTCAAAAAAAGTACATTTATCAAATCATATTGAAGTTAGACTTATATTTCAAAATTTGAAAAACGATTTAAGTTTTTTATGATCCGAATCTGTTTAATATTCATTGACCGATATCAATTACTGATATCAAAATTGGAAATTGATTTCTAAAAATATTGAATAAGTTGGTTTGAGGTTTAAATTGAAGTCAAAAGCACTGGTTTAAGTTTAGTCCCCATTCAGTAAATAATGTATTCAAACAATTTAATGATTCAAAAATCGAATTACCTCATCCCCAGTTGGAGTAGTCAAATCATCTGGATCCCAATTGAACGTTCTGGTGAAATCCTAATCATGAATGATTTTCAAAATAAATGACACAAAATTGGATGAAGGTTTATGTACATCTCGATAAACAAAACATGAAAAATATATGAAGAGAAAATTTATGGGGAAAATATTTGATTATTTCATTGTTAAATGGTTGATAATTTTATGTGATTATCAAATAATGTTCAAAAATGAAATATTGATGGCTTTTATGTAAATTTTAAATATTAAAAAAAACAACCTATGATATATTTGATAATTTATAAACTTGAAAATGCTTATCAAATTATTCTGTCATTCCCAAAATTTTGAGTCTAATCCAGAATTTGTATCAGATAAAATACATTTTGTCACTACTGCAACAATACAAATAATTTAAATAATAAAAGAATACTATTATTTAGCGCTTAATATTAAAATACAATTGTCAATGAAGGCTAATAAATAATTTAAATCAACCGAAAAAATTCTATTCACATTACGAGGATGACACAA